>WYDI02023214.1:70822-126979 GCA_009867235.2 Psittacus erithacus
ACCCAGTGCCCCTGGCCGAGGACTCTCGGGGCTCACAGCGGGCTCCCCGCGCCCACCTAACGCGAAGGACGCTTGACCCCTCGCAAGCGCCCAGCAGCCGAGGCCGGCCGGGGCGCGCAAACCCGCTTGGGCTTCGCCCGCGGGCACTGCCGCCATGGCCGCCGCGCACAGGGCCCGCTCCTTGCCCGCCTGGAGCTGCCCCGCCGCAGCCCACGGACATCGCCAGCGGGGGCAGTGCTGAAGAGGGGCTGAGGCGCTGCTCCCGCCCGGTAGCGGCCGCGCTCTCCCCAGCCCGGCCGTGAGTGAGGGCCGCCTGCCGCACCTGTCGGGTGGTTGCACAGTCCGGGGAGCGGAGGGCAGGCGCGACGGCGGCGGCAGCGGCGGCAGCAGACAATGGAGGAGTGAAGGACAGACACATTGACACACGCGCGCCGCTACGGCCGCCCCCTCCGCCCGCCCGCACCACTGCCGGCACCTCCCCGAGGGAGTAGAAAGTAGGAGCAGCAGGAAAGCTAGAAGGGAGACAAAATAAAAGCAAATCCTGCTCCTTAACCTCAAAACAGGGATCAAAGAGGAACAAGCTCCTTCTCGCTAGCAGTGCCGAGCTGGGAAGCCTCCAAAGGAGGCCAGCCAGCACCCGATCCTCCCCGTAGCTCGGCGGGAATGGTTTACCCCGCTGCCAGCCCCTAGCAGGGCGGAGCTGCGGACGGAAATTGCCATGAGGAGCGGGGTGGGGGCGTGTACTGCCCGCTTGGCGGCAGGGAGGGGGCTAGAGAAGGGTGCTGTAGGCCTGGGCCTCCGCCGGGACCCGTCTGAGCGCGCCTCGCTGGGCTGCACTGCCCCGGGTCCGCTTTACCGCCTGCGGGAGGCAGGGAGGCGTGATGGCTCCTCCCCGGAGAGGTGACCTGAGCCCAGAGGAGAAGGATTTGCTGGGGGTGATCGCTAGAGGTGAGCTGGGTCTTCGCCTTTCCGTGGCTGAGGGCGGTAGTGCTGTCCTGGTGGGCTCAGGCCGGCCGCCTTCACCTCCTCGTTGCTGTCTGGGGAGGTGGCTGCTGGCGGGGAGTTATGCCGTGCCCCGTGTCGTAGCTCCGGCGGTCCTTGTAGAGGCTGTCTGGCCCCACTGGTAGCACCCCTGAGGGCTTGTGGCGGGCGCCGGGCAGCGCCGCGGCCCCTCGGTGGGGCGCTGTGGCCGCCCCGTCGCACGCCGCGGGCTCCCCTCAGGCCTGGGCCACGGGCACGGCGGGGCGCCTCTGGGCCTGTGGTGAGGGCTTGCCTCCTAGGACCCCACTGTGGGCCTCGTCCTGCGGGTCCCCAGCGGGGAGCATGGCCGTTCGCCTGACAGCGAGGGCGCTTCTCACGGCGGCCGAACGTGGGGCTGGCCTGTGCCATCCAGGGGGAGCAAAGAGGTCCGCCTGCGTGGCTTGGAAGGGGTGTGCACTGCTGCGCGGTTAGGGCTGGGGAAGCCCAGCTTGAGGTTGTTGACTGCCAAGAAAAGCTTACATCTTTCTTACATGTATTTGTATTAGTAGGGTACATTGAAGTTTATCTAATGATTTCTATTAACGTGTTCTGGAAAAAGATGTTTTCTTGGGGATAATGCAGACCTTTAGCTTGTTACAGGTTTCCCTATGTGCTGTTGGTAGACCAGGATGTCCTAGCAGGCAAGATGTTCTAAATTTAAGAGAACTTGAGCTTGTCCAGGGTGTTCTACACCTCTTATCGCTTGCACTGTTTTGCATGTTGTGTAAGCATTGCAGTTTCACCATATTCCATGGTGCGTATGATTATTGCTGGGGGGCTTTCTGTCACACTTGCTGTAACAGCTAGGTTTCACAGGCCAGCAACACAAATTTCACAGCCCTGTCTGAATAGCTACATTCCAAACTGTGTTTTGAAAATAGTGAGCTATGTTTGTTAGTTGGAGGTAAACTAAAAACACCTGATGTGCTTCATGCATTTCTATGTGCAGTTTTGAGGCAATGGAACCTATAAGATTTTATTTATAGTTTTGGAGATTAACTCTCAATTATATTAAAATGCTTCTCTGTGGCAGCGATGAGCAAAGGACAGTCAGCAACGAATGTCCTGTGAAACAGAATTTCAAGGAGACCTTAGAGCAACTTTCCAGTACCTAAAAAGGGCCTGCAGGAAGGCTGGATAGGGACTTTTTACAAGGGCAGGTAGGAATAGGACAGGGAAGAACGGTTTTAAACTGACAGAAGGGAGATTTAGATGAGATTTATGAAGAAGTTCTTCCCTGTGAGGGTGGGTGGTGAGGCACTGGAACAGGTTGCCCAGAGAAGCTGTGGCCGCCCTATCCCTGGCAGTGTTCAAGGCCAGGTTGGATGGGGCTTTGTGCAGCCTGGTCTAGTGGAAGGTGTCTCTCTCTGTGGCAAGGGATTGGAACTGTATGATCTTTAAGGCCCCTTCCAACCCAAACTACTATGTGATTTACTGGTGGTTAATCTACAAAGGTCTTGATTTTAATCAGGAATGGAACTAATCTTTTTCCTCTTGATTCCCATTTTATTCCTTTTCCCACATGACTTTTTCTGTCTCTTTTTGTCTGTTTCTTTTATGTGAAGGAAACACTGAGGAAGCTGGAAGGCTACTGGGCAGCAAGAATGTCCGAGTCAATTGCTTGGATGAGGTACAGTGAAACTATACAGGCATTATGCTGGGTTTAGCAGGGAAAATACTAGGTCTGAAGGCCTTCTTATTGTTATATTGTTATACAGACTGCTGGAAAATCAGAGTTATCCTGAAGGTAATTCCAGCCTGCTGCTGAATAATGAACCTTTGAAGAGCTCCTGCATTTTTTATTTTTTTTTTTCTCCAAAGAAAGGTTAAATGTTACTAATTGTTTTAAAGATTAATGTGACTTAAAGTACTACACTGGCAGTATTTTCTCTCAAGTTCAGGCATGAACTTGGGTGTCTGTAAGGTGAGAAGAACACTGCAGGAAGACAGATGGGGGTGCTCCCTGACTTCTTGTCCCCTCCCCTAAACTTTAGTTCCTTCTGCTTAGGCAGCAGCAGATAGTGTGGGTAAAGATACCTGTCTTCATGTAATGCTTGCATCTTATCACCCAAAGCCTTATCTTTGCAGAACCATAAACATAGTTGGAGAGCGAGCAGCTGAGTCAGAAGTAGAAAACACGCTCTCTTTTGCAGAGGCTGATGTGGTAGACATGTAGTATATAATGTGCTACCTGAAGATGGGAGGAAGTTTGTGGAGAAAGGAACCTTGTGTGATGTTCATGTTTTCTAGAGCATGCAATATTAATGTGAAGTGTAACATGGAAGCAGTTTATCCACGTTGCCATACTAGAAGGCCCAAAATTGGGCAGGGCTAAAATTACCACTTCATCTGGTTTCCCTTTTGGAATATTGTTAGCCTTTCTTGTGCTGCCAACAGATTCATTTTCTGATTGTTCTTCAATACAGTTAAATACTTATACCTTAATTTCTAATGTATGAATTTCAACAAGCCTCTGACAAACTAGTCAAACTAAGCTTACAGTAAACTTCAGGAAGAAACCCGAGATACAATATAAGTACATTTGCAAGTGTGCTTTATTGTATGGACTGTAAAAGCTTTTGCTTTAGTGTAATTGCTGGACTAGTGCTGCATGACTGCACTCTTGATGAAGGATTAGTGCAACATGCAGGATTACTGTCGAGAGGATATAGTTTATTAATAGAAACCATAACCAAGTTATGCCTCAGGCTGTTGTTAAAGAAGAAGTAGTATTAATGATACTTGCCTAATGCTCACATCTGACTAAACAGACCCAAGGCACATAAGGTGTAATGGATTTCTTGCAGTCTCCTTTTATCCCTAAGAGTGGTGTGTAATGATGCATATTAAACAGGAAAGGGTTCAGATTTGTTTAGGAGTCTTAATCCATCAGTCATCTCGCATCAACTTTTAGAATTTTTTGTTGTAAACCATTTTCCCTTTAATGCATTATTCTAATATCTAGATGCAAATAGAGTGTGTGAAACCCCAGTTAAACATTGGCTTCATCTGTTTTTCAATATTGCCACAGCTGGAGACTGCTTTGAATGCATCAGGTTTTATTTTCTTCCTCTGCTGCTTTAGCAGCTTATACTGAAATTCACATTAGTGTTTATATTACTACTGTTACTTATTTTATTAATGTTAAGAAATGAGGAAACAGCTGAAATTGAATGCTTAGATATTAAAATGCGAGCACAATTCAGTTGGGAACTAAAAACTCATTTCCTTCCTTCAAGTTCTTTTCACATGAGAGAATCCACAGAATGAGCACAGGTTTAATGCAGTTCTTTCCTGTAGCTGTAGTACAGCAAACATGCAATCACAATTTAATAATTTCCACAGGCTGGAGAATCCACAGCACCTGGAAGCAGGCTGTTCCATGTTGCACTTCTTGATTTTAAACAGTAAATACAAAGATGCCCTTTTAATTTTTGGGTTGATCCTGTATTTGAACTGCTTAGATCTGCCTCTTCTAAATTGAACACTACTGTCAATTAGCAATCTTTTCTCTACGTACCTTCAGACAAGGACCAGGTCACTTTCTAACATCTTCCAAATGCACTGGCTATTTAAGAAATTTGCCTAAAGTTGTGTTTCTTCAGCAGATGAGCTGTAATCATGGCTCTTTTCCAAATCCTTTCCACTTGTTTCAGTTTTTTCCTTCAAAACTGTAGACATGAGCTGGACACCATATTTTAGCATTTCTTCTGCTGCTGTTATATATCTAGAAAACAAAAAAGTATTTGCTTTTTCTGCACATGTGCCCAGACTCACTAGTTTGCAGTTCTCCACTGGGAGCAAAGTAAGACACGTTTATTCAAATTACTTTCACAGATACCCTTCTTCCAGAAGATTGTAGATATCCAGCAGATACAGTCTTGCTTTTTCCCTAGCAGCCTTTCTGACCAAATCAGATTTTTGTTGTTGTTGTTGTTTCTTTGTGGCTTTAGGTAGTCACAGAAAGGAAAGGTCTTTAGGCTTAATCACTGTCTTCGTGAATAACATAGGACATAGCTCTTCCAAAAAGCTTGTCCTTAACAGTTTGGCAGCTTTAAAACTTCAGGGGTATTTAAGCTCACATGCCCTAAAATGGGCATGTAGGTGGGCAATGGAAATGGATGCAAAACAAATGCAAATGTTTCATTTATAAATGTACACTGCATAGTTTGGTTTTTATCCTGTTTTAGATAGAGTGCTTGCTAATTTGGAAACATAGTATGGAAGAACGTGTTCAGGAATTTTCTTTCCCCTGGGAGTACAGAGCTTGTAAATAGCATTGTGTGGGCAGTTTGCTGACTTTAAGTCCATCCATTTGCAGAGTGAAGCTGAGATCTCTCAGATTATTGCAGAAGGGTAGTCTAGAGGAAGCATGTTTTTCTGTGGAAACTGGAAGTTTCCTTCAGTCCTGCTGGTGGTTGAGGTTGCAAAGGAGCACTGTACTGCTACAGTCCCATGTTTTCTGCAGATCTGGTAGAGAGATTTGACCTGAAAAGGCTTCATGTTTTTTCTGTAGTTAAAATAATTTTAGGGTCATTCATCATAATCTTATATATAGAACTATCGTTTGGCATTAGCCACATTAGTTTTTCCCTCTAATTTGGTAATTCAGCTGTTCACTTCTGCAACAAAATAAATCCTGTAGAAACAGTCCACTTCTATATGCTAATTACAGACCTGAATGCTTCCTTGGAATTGAAGCAGCAGCCTGCTTATTTGTGTATGAGATGTGTAGCTTTACTCATACTCATTAAGTTCAGTGGAGGGTTGTCCTGCGTTCAGCAGTAGTAGTCATTTTTCTCCTTCTTAGTAGCTGGTGCAGTGCTGCGTTTTTGACTTTTGGCCTGGGAACAGCGCTGATAACACCGATGTTTTTAGCTGCTGCTCAGTAATGTTTACTCTGACCAAGGACTTTCTGAGTCTCATGCTCTGCCAGGGAGGAGGGGAAGCTGGGAGGAAGCAGAGACAGGGCACCTGACCCAAACTAGCCAAAGAGGTATTCCATACCCCATCATGTCATGCCCAGGATGTAAACTGGGAAACTGGGGGCAGTCACCCATAAGGGTTAGATCACTGCTCAGTCAGGCTGGGTATTGGTCAGTGGGTGGTGAGTGGTTGTGTTCTCTTCTGTTGTTATTTCGCTTACCATTATTATTATTGGTGGTAGCAGCAGTGGTTTGTGTTATACCTTAGTTACTGGACTGCTCTTATCTCAACACGTGGGAGTTACATTCTTTCAATTCTCCTCCCCATCCCTCCAGGAGCGGGGGGGGGGGAGGAAGAGGGGGAGTGAGTGAGAGAGAGACTGCATGGTTCTGAGTTACGACTGAGCTTAAACCATGACAAGAGTTCTTCAGTTAATCTGTCTTGCTACTCCAGTGTGGACTTCCTGTGCCAGCAGAAAATACCCAGATCCTTAGTCTTTATGGAGGAGAAAGCGTTCCATCTTCTGATTTTTTTTATTTTTTTTTTCCCTATAGTATTCCAAAATACGCAAACCAAAGAAAATTCAACAGCTGTTAAGACTTATCTGGTTTCAGTTCAGGTCGCTGACTGATGCAGACTTTAGCTTTTCATCACTGCAGATGAACAGAAGGATCATCAGATGAATCTAATGTATTACACATGTGAAGCCTACAGTGCAGCATGATTATAAAGAACTGTAGCTACGATTGGCACTCATTGAACAGTATTTCACATTATAATTAGTTCTTACTTAGCTGTAGCTAAAATGATTTGTGCATGTATCCTCTTGCAGTAGGTCTGGGTAAGGGCAATCTTACTCAAAAGCTTTAAGTGTGACATTTCTAAAAGCTTTCATCCCATGAAAAGTCAAGTCATGTATTTCTAGATGAGCAGCATTCAGTACCATTTCTTTTAAAAGTTGGAGACATTACTGCAAGAGGACATTTTTACAGTCCAGTTCCAAATGGCTACCTGAGCCAATCTTGATGAGTTGGTCTAATTTCAGTAGTGCTCTTCCTTTCAATTTAGAAGAGTTGATTTTGAAGGCATACCTAACTAGTGTAGTTAAGAACACTTGTGCCACTTGCCCTTTTTTTCATCATTTGTTTCCTTTTTAGTAACTTCCCAATTATTGTCTCAAATGAAAGCCAAACCGACAAGCCTGTGTTTAGTTGGAAATTTCCTGAATGAGTAGAACTGGTGTAGTTGCCTGAATCTGAAGAATAAAAAAAGGCACTTTCCATGTTAATATGGGGTTGGGTTCCTCATTGCAAAATGAGCTTGGAGATGTGGATGCATTAACACTGTCAGAATACAAGTGTCTATAGCAGTTTGTCAGTTAGGGGTTTTACAGCCCTTTCCTGCTTTATTTAGGTTGCTGGTATTTGTACATGCAGTGTCATGGTGTACCCCAATACCTGCTGAGGGAGCTGCTGCAGTGTGATCCAGCCAATTAAGATGTGCCACATTTTGGCCAAGTTTCCATGGTTGAGAAGGGTGAAGTGAGCACGAGAAGGGTAAAACATTGGGAATGGTGGCACCACTTGGATTCCTCTTTTCTCTTGTGTAACACAAGTCAGTGTGGCTATTTTAGTAAGGAATCAGAGGCATGTTATCCACAAAACAGTGGCTTTTAAAAATATACATTTATCATGCGTGTTCTTACACCATCAGTATGAGTGTTTAAATGCTCGCAACACAGTTTTTCTTTCAAATCTGCACAGGTTACTGGCATGTAAGGAGGTCTCTGTATTTTTTTTCCGTTGTCCCAGCTCTTGTACCCTGGCCACCCTGCTCCCCAATTCCTCTGTTTAGTGAAAACAAAGAAACACTGTTGAAAACTTTCTCTCTAGTCCCTAGAAGGCAGAAGGTTACTTTTCCAGGTTTTTCTCTTTTTAGAAATCAAATCTGTTTTTACTCATCCTGTGGAAGCACATCTCTCCCTAGTGCTAGAGTGAGACAGGCTGACCTGCTTGCTGCTTCTCCCACATCTGATGGCAGTCCAGCCCCTCCCTGGTTCTGGTACTCCTCTGCCCCTCCTGCCTCCCCATGCATCCTTTTCTTCCCCTGAATCCAGCTGATTTAGCCCACTGAGCCTGTAGGGTCTTTTTTGTTAGTTTTTTTTTTTCTTCAGTTTGCTCCCCACCCATGGCAGCATTAGGTCACCTTAGTTCTTGGAATCCCATCCCTCAGTCTGCTTCTGGTAGATTTTCAGCACCAGGAATTGGGAAGGGTGGTGTGTAATGGCTGGGCTGGCTGTGCTATGAGACATAGCCCCATTGTGCCAGGGAGTCCCTCTTGGTTGATGACCTGAAGAACTTAGTCAAAGGAGGTGACAAGAAATTTCTAGAGGTGCTGCAAACTATTATCCTTGTACAGTCAGACATACAGGGAATGCGTACAGCCCTGCAGAAGGTAGGAATTGTTCATCTTACTCCTTGTAAACCACATACAATCCCTGCAAAGTAAACAAGAAACTGGAGTTGATTATTTTTTTTGTCCCAGGGAACAAGGTTAAAAGACCAGATTTTTGGTCAAAAGAATGTTACATAGTAGCTGCTAGAAAATTGATTCCTTATCCTATGTTCCTTACTGGAACAATAATAATTTATTTAATCTCTATACTTAATAAACTGTCTTCTAGTTTAGTCTTTTAAGTATGTTGTCTTGAAAATCTAAATGTCATCTGTCAGAAAACAGACTGTTGCTCAACCTGTCTTTGGTGTTCAGCCTGGGAAGAGTATTTGCAGTCATTTCAATTTCTGCACAGGGACATAATACAGGATACCAAGCTTTTCCAGATAAGGTTGTTTCTAGCCTGTCCCTTTTTTGTTGGCTGTGAATGTGAAAGGCTGATACTAGTGTAACTAAACATCCAACTTCGTAACAACTATCCGCATGTTTTTGGCTTGATAGAGTTTTTTTTAATCCAAAACACAGCCTGACACTTTTAAAATTTAATCAAAAGCTTTTAAAGAAGTTTCCCAGGAGGCAAAAAAACCAAACAAACCCAAAGCAAATCAACCCTTTCATTTGTCCTGCCATCTTCAGGTGGGTTTTTTAATTGAAACAACTGGCATTCAAGATGTAACCAAACTTAAAATCATTATTTTCTTGAAGTTCCTTCTCCAGTCAAAAACCTTACAGTGTTCATCTCCCCTTACAACAGTTTTTCTCTGCACTGCTAAAGGAGAGGAATCCATACTATGACTCTAGACTGGGATGGGTCCATAAAAATGGAATAGCTGTCAACATAATGTAATGGAACATATAAATATTAGGATAGAAAGCATTTACTTAACCTTTGTAGGACCACAAATGAAACCTAGCAAAACTAATCTTAAATCTGTTTTGTGTTTCTGAAGTGATCCCTTCAGGTCTTTTGTTTCTTTGATGGCAGCTTGTATTGCAGTTTACCGTAATATTTCAAGTTACTAAAATATAATGCATCAAGTAATTTTTTTATTGCTTTCAGTTAGGATGGGTAATAATGAAAATCTAGTACTTAAAAATTGTTATTACAGTTTTAACTTCCTGATTTCCATCATCTTTAGGATTTTTTTTTTATTATACTGTTAAATTTAACTCACTTGGGTTTTATTCTGTCATAAATTGAAACAAGGCTCAGACTGACAGTTGCATTATTTCAGAGTATTCCATTACCATGTGTTTACAGATCTGCAGTAATGATGTACCCAAGTGTATTCGTGCATACAGCCTTAACCTGCAAAAAAAGGAAGAAAGTGACATTTCTTTTTCCTTCAGGGACAAACTGAAGCACACTCCCTTGTTGGAGAATGTTCTTGGGCAATTACTGTGTCTTGGCTGATAACATGAATCCTGACTTGATTTTAAGTGAAAATAAACAGCATACTGGAAAAAGCATACCAGATTCTAAAACAAGAATGTCATGCAGTTTTGTCGCACAGGAATGTTCTTCTCCTTGCCCTTTGAGAGGAGAGAGCCTGCACTATTCATGCTGCTTCTGAAAATCTCCCCTAGGGTTTGCCCAGGTTTGCATCCTGATAAAAACTCATTGCTTCCCTTGCTGAAGCTAATTTTTTTTGCACTGGTGCTGTTTATCAAAGGCAAGGTTTGAGATGGTGTCACTGTTAAAGTCTAGGTAGAGCTGTGTATCTGTGCGAGGGCTATCAGAGCTCTGCTGATGTAGGATCACAAAGGTGGATAAATGGGAGAGAGGAGGATAGCAAAATTGCCAGTAATCGTGACTAAAAATGAGCAAGATGGGTCTCGGAAACTGTAAATCTTTGTGATGGCAAAAGCAGCAAGAGCCTATTCCTAATTTTCTTGTTGCTTATCATATAATGCAGAAAAGAAATCATGTAGGAACAAAACAAATTCTCTAAACCAAGCTTTTTCCTGCTAACAGAAGCATTAGTTGTCTTTAACACACTAAAGGCCAGTGACAAATTGGCAATAAATGGTTTCCATTTATTCAGCAGTGGTCTGTTTTCACGCAGAGCACAGCACAGTCAGAGCAAATGATACGGAAGTGGACAATCTACTGCGTGTTTTAAGTAACCACATATTTTCATGAAGATTTTGTTTCTAACAAATACTACATGAGGCTTTGGTAGTTACACTGAATATGTATGTACAAGTACATGTTATCAGTGGGATGAAGATCAAAAGATATAAATAGTTTTTTTATGTATGCTACTTTCTTTCTCTTTCACTTGTCAGCATGGCATGACCCCTCTAATGCACGCAGCCTACAAAGGGAAAGTAGACATGTGCAGGTTGCTCTTGCGACATGGAGCTGACGTTAACTGCAATGAACACGAGCATGGATATACTGCCTTGATGTTTGCTGGACTTTCAGGTAATTTCTTACTGCACTTAACACACTGATTTTTTGAGACATTGATAGGCACAATTTGCCATAAATTAATATTTAAGGAAAATGTTAGCATGTTTTTATTATTCAGGTTTACGGTGACTTATGTGAAACATGCAAATATGTCAAGAGCAGCGGAGTCATCAGGACAGTGAATGAGAGAGCTACTCCTCAGGCTTGGAATCTTTTTTTATATAAAATTCGATTTTGTTCAGTGTTTTGAGGCATAGAGTCTGTCTGTACTTGTCCCTTTTGTTCCAGACCTCAAAATTCAGTCTCACATGCCAGTTTCTTGTGCAGTGGGATGCATTCTGTTGAATTATACTGTGTTACATGCTGCACCAAACTGCCTTTTTTAGGAAGTAGCTTTTAGTAATATTTGAGACTTATCAAATCAATCCAGTATTTTTCAAATTTTGCCTTTCTCCATTATTTTTGCAATTATCTTTTGGGCTTTTAAAAATGTGTTTAGAATGTTTTAAAAAACATGTTTTTCATTTTTTCATTTTTTTTTTTCCATAAGACTGCTTATAGCTGTGTATATCTTCTCCTGTCTCAGGTGATGGTTTGCAGCTTTCCTTTTGCTGTTCTTTTTCCCCAGTGAAAGGAACAATTATTTCCTTCAGTGAGAAAAAGACGCTCCATAAAGAACATTGTTCCTTCTGGGAAAAAGATTAGATTTGGGAATATTAGGTTATTTTAAGTATCTTCTTTAGTAGGCCAGGCACTTTTTACCTAAAAAGAGGTTCTAGGGAAGTAAGATTTCTTAGCAGGTAGAGTTTAACCTCTTTCATCTTCCTTCATCATAAGTATAAAAAAAGAAAGGCATGTGTGTATGAATCTTAACTGGCTCTTCAGATTGCTTTTCTGGTAAAGCTTTGGTAAAAAGAGTGGGAAATTCCAGCATTCTGTGGCATTGAGCAGTATCAGCAGACAGATGGGAACAAACTCTCAGAGGTTGTTAAATGACTGCAGCTTTGTGGAAAATGCTGGCTTTTTACAGTTTGCTCACAGCTGAGCTTTTAACCTGTACATCCCAGGTTTCAATGCTTCTGAAAGCTGATTTTTAAGTTCTGTTATCTGTGAGTGCAAAAGGAGCACTATATACTGACACAATGCCTTTGCTTTTAAATAAGAAACATTCATTTCTATCCATCACCCCTTTTTTTTTTATATATTCACTTTTCCGTATGTAGCATACGCACAAAACCTGATAAAGTAAGAATACCTTTGAAAGCAGAACTACACAGTGGTGACAAGTGTCCTTATTAGTTTCTGAAAGGCACCAATTAAGTCATCTAATTTTCCCATAAAATTTTAGCTTCATTTTACTTGGTATTTAGCCCAGTCTGAACACCCAGTTCCTGCTGTTGAGAAAGGAACAATCTGTTCTCTTTTCTATGCTCCTGATACACAATAGTACTGGATTTGTTTTTCTTCTTAGAATAGCAAATGTTGTAGTTGAACTGTCGAGCTATATTAGTAGGATTTGCTTCTATACTGCTATCTAGAGGGATCAAGCTCCTTGTAGTTACAAGCCTATGATTCCCATAAGCTCCACAGGGAGCTGAATGTGCGTTACAGAGAGCAGAGTTACACCCTGCCTGAATTTACTTTTTGATTTGACCCTCTAGAGCCATAAATATGGAGGCAGCACTGTGCCTTTCTCTTAATCTGTTCTTAAAACAATGACATTAAGAACGTTTATTTCCCTCAGCATTATTCCTGGTCTTTAAGAAATAAACTTGTTTTTCTATAGCATAAAAAATTACAAGTTCTTATTCCCCATATCTTCACCCAAATTCAGGAAACAAAGAAATCACCTGGATGATGTTAGAGGCTGGAGCAGAGACTGATGTTGTCAACTCTGTGGGAAGAACAGCAGCTCAGATGGCTGCTTTTGTGGGTAAGGTGAAAGTCGTCTTATTTCCTAAATTCCTAAAGAAGTAAAATGTTAGATTTTGATGTTTTTTCTTGGAGGAGCATTATTTCATGACCTGTTCTGAACTGAGTCAGTTGTGCAGCTTTTTTACCACATTTCCTCCTATTCCCATGCTGTAGCTTCATAAAAGCACAAATCATCTCATTTGTGGGAATAGATGCTGCCGTTCTCCACATGTGCGAGTTTTTTCAATGTCTTCACTTTCCAAACAGTAAGAGGAAGCTGGTGACATTAGAGGTGTCTGAAGTGCAGTGCAAAGTGTGTAACTGGAGCTTCCATTGTGGGAAGGAACAAATGTAGCACAGCGCTAGGAGTCAGGAACTCTGATCTGAGTTTGCCACTAGCATGCAGTGTGCTAGAGGGGAGTTGTCTCTGGCCCTTCCCTCTCTGCATTTGGAAGAGGGAGAAGGCTTGGAACCTGTTCTAAAGTAGTCAGTACTTCCTGATGTGAACTTGAGTAGAACAAGAGAAAGGTTCCAGTATGCTATGTTGTCCTGGGCAAAACTATGCAACCAGGCTTTTTTCTGTTATGTTTTTCTTTTTTTCCTAAACACTCTGTACTTCTTTACCCACTTCGACAGTGCTGGGAGATTCCAGGATTAATTTTCCCAAATACACCACTTCTTCTCTATTTCTAGCAAGGAAATGTGATAAAATGCTAACAGAAAAAGTAGGGTCATTTTATTGACTCGCCTGTCGCTGCCCAGATAACCTTCCAAAAAAAACCAAAAAAGAGGGACCTGTATTTTCACTTGTTTAAACAATATGAGAAGGTTGTGTTCATCTGAGAACTCCCTTGTAAGTCCCTTAGGTGTTCTGGATTCAAAAGCCCACCTTGCCATTTAGATTTATTTCCTTGAATAGGCAGTTAGTGCAGTTTCAATATTACCTCATTCTGTTCTTTCAAAGAGGAGAAGATTGACATAGCTCACTGGAGGTTCAAACAGTGAAACATTAATTATTCGCTAGTATGTCAGAGAAGTCTGCTTCTATTAGTTATTCTTTGAATTTGGAGAGTCTTTTCCAGTGTGATGCTGAATTGAATTATTAGGTGAATGGGGAATGTTATCTCATAATTTTGGAGAATTCTTGTATAAGGTCTTGTATAAAATCTTAACACAGGAAGATAGAATAAATATTTTCGGGCATACTGAGATATGCTACTGTCTAAGAGTCTGAATGTTGGAATCCATTCCTGTTCTTTTTTTATTCGCTGTCCAATCAACATTAATTCAGCTGTCTCTGTGTGGGAAGTGAGGATACTTCTTCCTGTCATTTGTCTTACACTATGCTCTATTAGCTTAGAACAGTCTCTTCTAAAATAGTGGAGGGTTTTAAATGCTGGAATGTGGTTGTCTTTATCATCTTCTACTGATTAACAGGATTAGTGCCAAGATAAATCAGTCAATTTAATGAATGTAGTACTGAACCAGAGAAGCTAAATTTTACTTTCCCTTTACCCAAGTAATCCATCATATTGTCAGATACAGAAAACAAGAAGGGGGGTGTAGCTTCTCTCATCTGGTTACTTTCATCACAGTCCTTGGGGTTTTGGTAAATTTTAAGCATATTCAGTTTTTATAATTTCTTCCACTTTATGTTAATATGCTCCTGTCTGTTTCAGGTCTGAAAAACTACAAGTCTCAATACAAATGTCATTAATTTTTGAACGTACAAAGTGGGGAGAACTCTTGAGAAAATGTTAACACCAGTATGAGACTACCAGCGTAGTATAACTGGGGAGGAATACCTCTTCTCTTAGATTTGGCTTACTGATGAAAGAGGATGCACGAAGGGGACAGAGCTGTCAAAATGAAACTTCATGTAGTCATTCCCTTACTGAACATAAAAGTTACATAAAAAGAATAGCAAGAGGTGCCCATTACCAGTGCAAAGCATATCACACTAAGTTCCTAGGTCTTCTTTTTTTTGTTTGTTTGTTTGTTTTTGTCATTGCACTAGTGATTTTTTTCTTTTGTTTTTTTCCGTTGTGTGCCTTTAGGTCAACATGACTGTGTGACTGTCATCAACAACTTTTTTCCCCGTGAAAGGCTGGACTACTATACTAAACCACAAGGGTTAGATAAAGAACCAAAACTGCCAGTAAAACTAGCTGGGCCTCTACATAAAATTATTACTACTACTAACATGCATCCTGTTAAGGTGAAGTAACGTGTACATTGTACGTGTTTGTTGGTGTGGGAACTGTTTCTTTATGTCAGAAAGCATTCAGCTGTTCTGAGAGTCCAGCTGAGATCAAAAGCATCATCTGTTAATTCAGATGCTTCTGAAAACGAGAAAGAACTGAGCTCAACATTTACACACGATTAGAAAATGAAGCTATTTCAGTGTTTATATACACCAGAATCTAACTAACGCCTACCAGAGAGATTCTTATTTGTTTTACATCAACAACCATAAATGGCTTTCTTTTTTGACATTCTGTTTTTTTCCTGGCCCCACTTGAAGTGGAAACAAAACAATTTCCTATCTTAACAAATTTCATTGTTCTCTGAGTGCTTGTCTCAGCATGTATCTTCCTACCTTCATCACTGGTTCACCATAGTAACATCTGCTGCTGCTGCTGTTTCTGAAAGTGTGGACAAGAGACCTTTATTTTTACTTCCCAGTATATTTGCTGAAAACAATGTTTTTTATGGTTTGTTCCTCCAGCGTAGTTCAGAGAAATGAATTCACCTAAATTCAAAGCCAAGTTCCTTGGGCTTGCCATGCAAAGTTAGGAATTTGTCAACAGTTGTCAGCTAGGTATCTGCAGTACATACAAACAGTAATGCACTTGTAGCGGCTAGTTTAGGGAGTAGAGGATATAGTTTCCTCTTAAGATGGTTAGTTCAGTGCTTTACTAGTCTGCCTGAAGTACTACAAGGTTATGTGAGGTTGATGTGTTATGCAAAACTGCTTAAATTGTACAAAGCCAGTTTATTTTGGGTGTTCAGAAGGAATGAGATTTTAGGACAGTGGATAGTAATTTCTGTAACTATTTCTTTTGAAAGGGTTTTGATCAGGTTCTTAGTCTGAAAATAAACCATACTTTTAGTGCCAGTCAAAATTTTAATTGTTTCTTGTATGGGAACTGTGAATTACAATACTCTAAATAATGACTGAAAAAAAAAGGGGAAGACAGTGTAAGACAGAAGTAAGGGAATATTAGAAACTCTACTGAAGCTTAGCTACAATGAGCTATATAACCTTTAATGCTAATGCACAAGCTTAAAAATACATTTCCTAATTGGATACCATTTTCTTCAATCTTTCTCACAGATTGTGTTGCTGGTAAAAGAGAACCCTCTGTTGGCTGAAGTAGAAGCACTGCAGAAATGTTACAGGGTTCTGGATCTAATTTGTGAGAAATGCATGAAGCAGAAAGACATGAATGAAGTACTTGCTATGAAAATGCACTACATCAGCTGTATCTTCCAGAAATGTCTCACGTTTTTAAAAGAGCGAGAAGATAAACTAGATGGATTTATCAAAAGGTACGTGTTTCTACAGAGGTCTCAAGACAGCTTCACAGATAGCAGAAATGACAACTGTGATAAAAGATGGGATGTTTTGGATAAGGGATTTGCCAAGTGAATTTTGAAATGCTCCCAGCTGCAGTCACTTCAGGGTGGCACTGACTCCCTTTTTTCTGTCTGAGTGGCCTTGTCCTTTCCTGGGGTTACAAAGGAAACACTCGTACAGTTTCAGCTACCTGCTGAAACTGGTTAATGCTTGGCAATCACACATACACCATGAAGGGGCAGAGAGCAACATGTGGTGCAGAAACGTGGAGCGATGGGCTTGAAGAAAGAATTCCTCAGTGTCCAGTGTCCAGTACGGATTATCTGGGAACATTACTTTTGCCCTTTTGCTTTCCAGCGGTCATACAGGGTGAGATTTTTTTTTTATTATTTTTTTTTATTTTTTTTCAAAAAACTCTTACACAACCAAGAGCTGCAAATCCCACTGGCTCTGGGTGAGACTTAAACATATCTTCAGTATCTCCTCAGAGTTACAAAGCCAGCTGCCTGGTCTTAAGTATCAAAGTAGTGGCCTGGCTTTTAGAAGGATCACATTCCCCAGAGACTTCTGTGGATTTCTGCCTGATACTGAAGTTATGAAGTCAGCTTTCATGTACTGAGATCAAACAGTTCATCAGTGATCCATATAGAAAGGTAGGAACCAACCAGATAAATACAGAGGCATCACAACTATTAACATGTTACTAAACATAATTAAATCAGAATTTGTGGTTTTAAAGTATCATGCATTCTTCAGTGTTTATTTTTACAGTGCTCCTTTTTAAACATAACAGAGCATTTCGCTACTTAGGTCACATGTAGGGTCTACCTGTAGATGGCTATTTTTCTGTATGTGGTTGAGTCAGTAAGTAGTGGTTCCAGAGCATACAATATGAAGTGGCTGAATTATTTTGCATTATAATTCTTCTCTATAGTTTGAAGGAGGGCAGAGTAAAGCATGCTGTGTATTTGTTCTTGAGCATTTACTGTGTGATTTCTTATTTGACTTTGGGTTTAAAAAATTTAGTCTCTTGAAAGGGAGAGATAAAGATGGCTTCCCTGTCTATCAAGAGAAGCTCATCCGAGAAAGTATCCGCAAGTTTCCTTACTGTGAAGCTACATTGCTGCAGCAGCTCGTGAGAAGTATTGCTCCTGTCGAAATTGTAAGTCTTTCCTATCAAGAACACACTTTCTAAGCAACTTGCATAGTAAATTCAGTTTAAACTAAACCATCTTTCTGCTTATCTCTTCTGCAGTTTATTATATTAAACAAAGGTTTTTGATGTCCCTCAGCTCTGGCAAACTGTTATTTTATTTTACATATTGCACACAAGTGCTTTAAAATACTTCACCTAGTAATTTTTTCTTGTGCTCATCATGAATGCTTATATACCTCTGCTTGTAAAGAAAAGTAAAACAATTTGTTTCTTGTCTCAGAGTTTTTCTTTTCCTGCTCTAGGATGCCTATGCAGGTTTTCTTTGCGGATTGGCTTTTACAAATTGTAGATTCAGACACAGATGAAACTCACTTTGCACTCTCTTTTTCAGCTTAAGATCTAATCATTTCCCAGATTTCATGTGTTCATTATTTCTAGCATACACAAAAAGTTGATAATACACAATGGTAGAAAAAGAAGAAACATTCTGTGAAGCTCCTTTTATCACAGGGATGCAATATACAAGATGATGCAACATAGAGCAAAATTTGTATCTAAATTAGGAAATCAAAATTACATGTAAAAAAAATCCCACTTCAGTTTTCCTCATACGCCTTTGCTAACACTTCATTATAATGTTATTAATTACATCATAAGAAATCTTACACAAGAGTTACTGTTCTTTAAGAATGTTCTTTCTGGTCTCTGAGAGCTTGATTTTATATGCACTGACACTGGGGAAGTGGAACAGTTTTGTGACTTGTTTGGATTATGCTGAGTGAATTAAAAATAGCCTCCATCTTAAGTGGCTCCAAGTCTACTCAAATATCCTGAGGCTTAATGCAATCCCCACTGTTTGCCTAAGCCAGAAAAATAAACACAGTGTGAAAACATAGGCCATCATGATGCATTAAGACTTGCTTCAAAGTAAACATTTTCTTTCCTGTCCCCTTTTTTCTTAGAGGAGTTTGTAGTCTTTTCTGTCTTTAAAGAAATATGGTTTGTTACATGGTGTTTCTGTCTAAAATACAGAAGGGCAAAGGAGAAAATGCTGTAAATTATCTGTCTGGAAGTGTTAGACATCCAGTTTGGCATGCAGTTACTTGGATTCACTCTGGGCATCTCAGCATTGATGCAGTGGTTATGATCATGCATATTCCATGGTAATCTAACAGTTTAAGGATTTACTTGGAGCTGGAGCAACTTGGCATTTTTTTCCTCTAGCATTTACATCATTGCCTACAAAGTTAGCCTTAATTTATGGTTACCAGTAAAATACACTAAACTTTGCTGCTTGTATTGCATGGGAAAAATACTGCAAATAGCATCTAAATACTAATATGAAAATAGTTCTTTTGACGATTTCAAGTTCTGACCATTTGGTCTGTCACATCTGAGTATACTGAGCACAACAGTGAATAATTGTATATGCACAATACAGTTGTGTGTATATTTGTCTATACACAACATATCTGTGTGCCAGCAGAGACATTCATCTGCAAAAACCTGCTGTATGTGATTTACCAGCAGGTGACAGTGTGTGAAGAACACTGAGTTCATTAATATATTGTTTTTCTCTTGCATGTCCACCTATGATAGTCTTGGTTTTTAGTCTCATTTCCACCTCTTGTCTTACTTTTCAGGGTTCTGATCCTACTGCTTTCTCTGTACTTACACAAGCTATTACTGGCCAAGTAGGATTTGTGGATGCTGAATTCTGTACAACTTGTGGGGGAAAGGGAGCAAACAAAAGATGTTCAGTATGTAAAATGGTAAGAATCCATAGTTACAATGAATCACATAAAATAGTGCCACTGAGGTGCTGAGGATTTCAAATGCTTCGCTATTTACTGTGTAGACTTATGGGGAATGGCATGTATGCCTACACTGAAAATGTGCAAGCCAGCTACTTCTGGGAGAGGTGCCTGAAATTCACTAGTAGGAGTACTTGGATTTCCTAGTCTGTGTGTTTAGAATGAGGAATGAGTAAAATTTCTGTATGTTCAGAGTTAACAAAACAAACTGTTCTTTATAGATCTGTATGTAGGTTAGAATCACTCCATGTAGCCTTAGAAATTGCTTAAAACATACCATTAAGTGGAGAGATCTAACTTGGTACACTAAGAGATGCAAGACTATTGTACATCTGATTTAGTACATGAAGATGAATTGATAGCTCTGGTATATTTCAGGTGATGTACTGTGACCAGAACTGCCAGAAAATACACTGGTTTACCCACAGAAAAGTCTGCAAGACCCTGAAGGAAATTCACAAGAAGCAAGAACTAGAAGCTGCCGAAGAAAAAAGGAAACTAGAAAAAAGGCAAAAGAAAGGTGAGGATCTACAGTTTGTTTGCTGAAACCACAGTTAAGTACTTCTGAAGGTGCCTGGGCCCCCAGTTAGGGTCTTCCCTCCTTCTTTTCAGAACTGCCAGCACAGTGCACAGCACACAGCCCCTGCTTAGTAGAATCAGGGCAAAAAGTTAGTTAACTATATTTTTACCCTGAAAACATTGCTTGAAAAGTAAAGGTGCAGTCAGGAGCTGATGCTGTTCCATGCAGCCAGGTTATAAATTATAGGATGACTCGCTTCAGAGTTCACTGTGGTCAACTGTTCATGTGTAAAATATGTCTTCAGTCTGTTATATGCAGAAATGCTTCCCGCATGATCATACATGCGTGTCTTTTAAAAAAGAAAAACAACCTTTACCTGTACTCCATGTTTCAGCCATTCTGCGAACAGTGTGAATAAAACATGTTTGAATTGAAAGCTAAAATAACTGTAGTGTCCTACTCTGCTCCCCTGTATATTCACAAGTAGTATAGCAAAACTGAAGATAAATTAATGAAAGCTTTGCATATGGTCAGTTTCAGAGTAATCTTCCACCAGCTTAAACAGAGCTCTGTCTGTCTGACGTCTTTTTTGAGGAAGCCTGGTTAAATTAGTCACTTTTGTAGTTGATCCTAAGTTTCCTAGAATTCGTTATTCTTCAGTAATAAAAATGTTTGTTTGCGTATAAATTCAGTGTTTACTGATGATGCAATTTCTCTTTTGTTTAGATGAAGTGCAAGTAGTCGAGGGTAGTTCTACAAGTGAAGAACAGACAGACCCTGGTCCAGATGCTACCAAAGCAGATGCAAATCACACTACTGACCAAGTAGAAGAACCTGAATTTACCAAAGAGATGGGGCCACCAGCCCTGCCCCCTGAAAGCCCACTGGAAAGTGAGACTGACTTAGCTGACATTGCCCTTCAGAAGATTCAAGGTTCTGAGGAGTGAGAAGAGGGTAGGAAGGGATTGAAACGTTCTGGCTGTGACCCTGCACCACAGGGTCCAAAGGGATTTGTTATGCTGCCCATGTCTGAGTTCTTACAGCATGGCTTACACAGGACTCCCTTTGCAAGACAATATGTCTCTCTGTTCATTATGAGGTGAAATACTGGCTCATTTGTCTATTAATACTTCAGGCTCTGTTGTAGATAGTCAAAATAGGTATTTATTATCTGATAAAAACTAGAGTGGCATAGACCTACCCTGTGTGTATACCAACCGTAAGCATAGTAAAACTCTGTGAGTATCTGTGGTTAATCAACCACTTAGTGAAAAATAAAAAGCATTTGATTTGGATTACTCATGTTTTCAGACACTAAAATTTATTTTAATTGTAATTTAAATGGTTTTTCTCGAAGTACACAGAACTTCACTTAAAAGTATTGAGAAGCCAATTGTTAAATTTCTTTTTTATACCACTTCATGAAGCTTTATCTGAAGGATTCAGTAGCAGTTCAGTTTCTGAAGAGGCTCATCTGAATTCCTAACTTTTCATGACTTCAAATATTTTTGACTAGTGTGTGCACAACTAGTAACGTCTATTTGGGGGCAAATTTATTAAATGGCAATGCTGTTTCCGGTATCTCAAGCTGACTGTGAAATGTGTGTTTCAACAGAGTTATTTCACTAGTGGCTTGGTCAAAAATATTCCAGGTTTATCAAAGTCTAATGAAGGGAAGACCAGAATGACTTAAAATGTTTTGACTGACAAGAATCATGGATTCTAAGTCTCAGCTTTCAAGTAAAGATGGCTTAGAGCACACTGGAATTGTTGCTTGTGAATTGTTTCAATAAGTACAGAAGATGCTTAATATTAGTATTTAATAATGTTCATGCTGAACCTGGTCTGTGTGAATTACATGGAAAATTCATGTGTGCATTGATACAACCAGAACTGATTTCACTTCGGCTTTCAACTAAATACTGCCTCTAGAAAATAGCTTCCCCTAACTGTGCTGTTTTCACTCAGATTTCTTACATGAAATCAGTGGGAATGCCACAACTGAAAGTATCGCTTCCTGCATAAGGATGGCAAAATTTGAGATTCTCTGATTGTTGGATGAGTAACTGGTGTTTTGAACGTGGCAATATCCTTCAACTTACAGGAATACAGACCATCCTCAAAGCAGAGAAAAAACGCTATTAATTTTGTACTGTTTAATATATTGAAAACTGTGAGAGTGAGGATACATAAATGCACCTGTACAGGGAATGTACCTGTGTTTTAATTTCAAGGATTAGAAAATTGTGAATAATAAAGGGAAAGTTTTTAAAAGAAGGGAGCTGTGTGCTAGTTCTGTTCACCTGTAACACCTGCTGGGGCATACAGTGACATTGTCCTTGGTCATGCATGGTCCTCCTGTAGCTCAGGTGTACAAGTTTCATTTCATGATGGGTGGCAGGCAAGAGATGCACATCTGAAACTTAAGATATGGAGTCATGATGTAGTCACCATCCACTCCTGGGTCTGGGAATACAGAAGGCCTGCTGGTTCCCTGATCTACACAGAGCATTTGGGGCTCACAGGGGTGTGTTGCTCTTTAAGGTTTCTCTGAAATGCCAGCCCTTTAGCAGTGTGGTAAAATCCACAGCACTAATCCTGCTTTCATTCTGCTAGCCAGTGGTTCTTGGTAAAGAAGAAAAGCCCAAGTGACAGGAGAAAGTATGAACACTCAAAGTAGGTGTGAAGTGTGGGATTATGGAGTTGCATTACAATGGCAGAGGCTTGGAATGGCAGAATGATATATGTCTCTCTCTTTTCAGTGGGTCTCATGAGAGGGCAGTTGCAATCCAGGTTGGAGCCCAGGTGTGCATCCATGCTCCAGAGCTACCTCTATCTTCCTCAGCTTTTCTGTTGGAAGGTTGTGGTTTACAGGTCCTGCACAAGCCTGGGTGGGTGACTGGCTCTGGAATAATCATGTATTGGAGGAAACATCTCCTGACAGGGAACTGAAAGTAGAATGAATGTTCACATGCAGGGTATTTACCCCTTAAGCAAGGTTTTAAATGGCAAGACAGCAGTGGAGCCAACAAACGCACTCTTGCACCTTCAAGGGTCTGTGACTCAAAAGGCTTTTCTGCCTCCCACTAGGAGAAATGGAATTCTCGCCTCCCTCGTTCTTTGGCTAGATGTAAATGTAGCAGCTGTGAATCCATCCAGCCTGCTTCATCACAGCTCTCACTTCCTAGCTCACTTTTAGGCTAAGTGGTTTTAACGTTCTTTTCACCCTAGGATGTCTAGTTGAATTAAGAACATATGAAACCTTCTGAAACTACCTGAACACATCTTCTAGTGAACTAAATATTGCATGTTGAGCTTCAGCTTTTTGATGCAGGTAAATTTTCAAGCTGTTTCTTCATCTAACTAAAGGGAGTTCTCAGCAAAATTTGAAATTACTTTTGTAATCTGAGTATTTCTTCATATATAAATAGCTAATATTATTCCTTTGTCACTAATGGCTGGCTCTAAAACAGACTCAGACTATAGAAGGACTTGGGAGTGTTAACTGACAAGAAGCAAAACATGAGCCAGCAGTGTGTGCTTGCAGTCGAGAAAGCCAACTGGATCCTGGGCTGCATCAAAAGAGCATGACCAGCAGGTTGAAGGAGGTGATTCCTCTCCTCTCCCTCTCCTCTTGTGAGACCCACGTGGAGTACAGCATTCAGCTCTGCGGTCTCCAACATGAGAAGGGCATTGCACTGTTGGGAGTCCAGAGGAGGTCACAAGGATGATCAGAGGGCTTCAGCACCTACCATACAAAGATGGGCTGAGAGGGTCAGGCTTGTTCAACCTGGAGAAGGCTCCAGGGAGACCTTCCAGTACCTAGAAGGGCTGACAAGAAATCTGGAGAGGGACTTTTTACAAGGGCATGTAGGGACAGGACAAGGTGGAATGGTTTTAAACTGACAGAAAGGAGATTCAGATATAGGGAAGAAATGCTTTATTATGAAGGTGGTAAGACACTGGCATACGTTACCCAGAGAAGCTGTGGCTGCCCCATCCCTGACAGTGTTCAAGGCCAGGTTGGATGGGGCTCTGAGCAAACTGGTCTAGTGGAAGGTGTCCCTGCCCATGGCAGGGGTTGGAACTGGGTGAGCTTTAAGATCCCTTCCACCCCAAACCATTATATAATTACATGTTTCTATGATTTGACAAAGCTCAAATGAATGAGTATAGGGAGAGCATTGCCTTTTAAATAAGGTGGATGTGTTTGCAGTCATTGACTCTACTGACTTGTGGCTTGTTGGACAACATCCAGCATTTAAACACTACAAATGCAAACAGGTTGTAAACATAAAGAGCTTCTAGATGCCATGGTAGGGTTTTTTTTTGTTCAGTCTGTGTATTCCTGGGACACTTAAGAGCAACAATGGGAAGGCCAAAACTAAGATTTTGATGGACTTTTCACCATTAAAGATTATATACATATAAATTAACTCATTGTATTGTTTGAGCCCATCTATATGCTCAAAAAGATTACAAGGCATTAACAGTTACTCCTTTTAAACCTCAAAGATGAGTCTAATTTAATGGCATTTACAAAATGCATGGAACTTTAAGCAAGAAAAACAGTTGAAATCAAAAAGAAAGGACTTTAATATCAAAAAGGTGAAAGGAATTACGAGATTTAACAAAGACAAAGTTCTGTATCTGGGATGGAGTTAATCCCAAGCAGCACTACAGACTGAGATGTGCTGAAAACAGCTTGGGTGCCCCTGTGAGCAGTAAGCTCACCTGGAGCCAACAGTATGCCCTGGCAGGACCAAAGGTAAAGGGTGCCATGCATCAGCAAAGACAGAAGTATAGTACAGACAGTAGGTCAAAGGTGTCCTGTTTTCATCAGCTGAGTTCAAGAGAGACATTAAATAACAAGAGAGATCCTGCCACCGTGGTGATCAGAGGGTTGGAAGAATTTGGTTTGCTCAGCCCAGAGAAAAGAAGACTGGGGGAGATCTGATCACCCAGAGGTAGTTGTAGACAAGATGGGGCATGCACAGTGACAGGAGAATAGCCAACAGGCCCAAGTCACGTGAAATTCCATATAAATATAAGGAAAATGCTCTGGAGTGCAATTAAACACTGAAAGTGATTGACAAGAAGCTGTGGTACCTCCTGCACTGGAAATACTCAAGTCCCCCTGAGGGCACTGGATATCCTAATCTAAGACCTGCTTTCAACAGGAAGGCTGGACTAGCTGAAACTCCAGAGATCCCTGCCAACATAGACTGTCCTGTGCTAATTCAGGGAAGAAAGAAGGAACTCCGAAGACAAATCACAGGCTAAAGAAAGGCTTTGATACCTTACATAGCATTGACTCTAAGCCTTTGGCAGAATGGAGGGAGAAAGATGTGAGGAAATGCATTGTTTTCCATTTCCATGCACATCCCCCAGTAGCTTCCCTAGTGATGGTAAGCTTTAGAAGCCAAAAGTGACTGGTGTAGTGCTACAGCACAGTATGACCCATGTGGTTATAGAAAAGTGTTAATACCTATCAGCAGCCTCAGAGAAGCACATTGTGTATGGCAAGCCCTGTCTCTCTTAAAAGGACCAGCAAGCACAGGCCTTTACCCTAGGAGAGTATCACAGCCAGGTATAAGCACTCTTAGGAGCTCACATTTCCACTGTACTGAGTATCCTCATAAAACAGAGCTTTGAGTGCATTCATGCAGCACACAAATTGATACTTTAATTCCTCTCAGAAATTAGAACATATTAATGGTTGCTTTCTCATATCTTTATGTTAATGGAGGAGGACAAATTGCTGCTATCGAACACAGTAAGTCTAATTCTTCTGTAGAAACTATATGGAATGAAATTATTTATCCTTGGTTTCTTCAAAATCAACTTGCAGTTTAGCTTTAATAATTTCTGGTAACAAAAGTATGGTAAGAATTTAATTTCAAGCCACCTGCACTATCATTCATTTTCTTAATTTTTCCACTCTCTGTATTACATATCTGATGATAAAAGGAATGTTACACTAACACTTCTTTTGCTGGAAGTTCACTTAATTACGTGCATGTTTTAATGTACTTGTTTTATAGAGACAGTAACTTACTTAAGGGACTTATCTACACCCTGGAGAGAGGCATGACTTTATTTTCTTCAGGAAGAAAGCACTCATCTAAATCGGACTGTCAGCTTCTTACAGGCTTCTGCTGCTGCTTTGTTTTCAAGCTGTCTTTCTTGAGAGGTGGCTACACTGTTCCAGTCAATATAGGAAAATTCCATTACTGATCTTGCCATTGCCCGGAGTAAAACAGCATCTTCAGGGTTCTCAAATGGTTCTCTGCAAAAAGAACAAAGAAAATGTCCATTTTCTGAATGCTTCCGAACTACTTTGGAGCTAATTTATTACATGCTCCCTGTGTAGAAAGTGAAGTTAGAAGTCATGATGACCCTAACTGTGAGGAAATGAAAATGTTACATTTTCAGAAGGTTTCCTTCTTTTACCAGATTTAAGAAAGCACAACAAAATAAGAAAAGGTCAGAATCACAGTATTCTAAGGGAGGAAAAAAATCATGCTATTAATTATTTAAAATGCATTTATAGTAGACTTAAAAATGCTATTTTGTTTTCACTGCTTTCCCTCTTCCCCCCCAAAAAAAGAAATTGCTGTACACTTTTAATGCTCTGATTCAATAGAAATCATAAAACTAATTTTATTATATCATAGCAACATGATATACATTAATGCAAATGCACATTTATTTCACGATAGTTCTTTTAACTATCCATGATGCAAATACTCCTTCTCCAAGCTCTGAATCCATGACACTGAGCTTGTGTTGCTCCTGTATCCTGCCACAGCTGCAGTTTGGGAGAAAAAAAAAGTGGCAAATGCACAACATCAATGCAGAACTGAGAAGGATTCCATGTTAGACCAAAACCTTTTAACTCAGATGATGCAACATTAAAACCTGATCTTATAAGAATTTATTTCTTAAAGAGGTACCTGTAGTAACACACAATTAATATAAACTACCTCCACCAAGTGCAACACTCTGCCACGACAAAAGCCTAAGCATCTACTTAAGTAAGATGGAGAGGAAGCTGTACAACCATTCTATTAATAAGGGCAGCTAACTCCACTTTCTAGTGGAAACAACTAGAAAGGAAACAACTAATTTTTAAACATTAAGTAGCTTGATTGTAAAGAGCTGTACTCAAAGTGAACAGCAATATAAAATCAAATTGTTAAAAAATATCATCCCGTGTAGGCTTTATTATTTCCTTTAATAAATGTTTCAAATATTTTCACATGTAAATCTAGAATGTAAACTCAAGCCTGATATCTGAAGTTTTCAGATTTACTCTTATAAAGATAGTATCTAAAATGTCATTACATTAAAACGCAACATTTATGCTGCTTCAATCCAGACACAGAGATAAGTTTTACATTTATTTCTAGGATTTTTAAACTGAACAGAATAAACGTAACATCAAGTACAGACTAAAAATGTTTCATTCTGTAAGTCATAATATTTTCCAGAGAGTATGGATGTTGAACAGCCAGTCAGGAGAAAGTTTTCTGGGCCACACTATAGAACAGCTATTTTGATGCTCTAATACTTAAAGCATGCTTTTTCCTGTGATCAGTATTTGATCTTGTAAGTAAAGAGCATTTTTATATACCCATTTCCAAATGTGCAATACCTTTCAATATTAAATTTCAGACAGCAGTGGGTAGGTTGTCTGATCAGAACAGTATAGAGTTGCAACTACGCTACATATGAAGCCCAGAAATTTGTTCAAAAGCTCATTTTTCCTGGCCATTTCCTCTGGTAAGGGTATTTTTTAGGCATGAGAAAAGGAAATTAAATAAATACTTCAGAGATGCAAAAGAAAAAAATCCAAAAATTTACTTACTTATTTCTCTGATTTCCAAATTCAGAATCTAGAACAAAAAGTTCAAATGAAGACATTAATGGCTATACAGCATTTTCATTAGCTGAGGATAATGACTCCTATGACTTTAGGACATCCTACTCCTAAAGTACTTGTTCAAATGAACTAAAACCTAGCAGATGATGTGAAATGTTCAAGATCATATTTAATTAAATTACTACGGAAACAAGTTTCTGTCAGGGTTTGTTTTTTTTTTAAGTGCATGTAGTTCTTGTGGTTTATTTCCCATAGACATATATTTCCATGACTTTTTTTGTTGTTGTTGTTCTTTCACAGAAAGATGATGCCACTGTCTATATGCATGAATGATGCCATGGTAGGGATAAAGACAATTGCATGCCTGAGTTGAAAATTACCAGCAAAACAAGCCAATATTCAATATGATTAAACTATCCTTTTTCCCAGCCTTCTCAAAATTACTGTTAAATCCACTGCTCTCAGATTTTTTATTGTGAGACACACGTTAGAAAAAAAAATGCAGGTATTTTATTACTGTTCCAAACTCCATCTACACTACTGTTTAAAATGTTATCCATGCACAATACTGTTTTTCTTATCTTTAAAACATCATAATAGCAGGTAAGATTGTATGTATTGCAGGGCTTGTTCTGGGTATCTCCTGTGGTATAAGTCACAAGGTTCCACGTGGTATTCATCTACTTTCTTGTGCCAGGATCATGCTGTCTTCCAGATCCAAATATTTTAAGAATTTTAAAAATTACTTTATATGCTGTTATAAGACATCATTAATATATTCTCAGCTTGGAAAGCACACAAAGGAATCTGCTTACAAAACCAGGCAAGATATGTAAAATTAAAACCACTATTTAGAAGCAAATAGCTTTCTTCAAGAGATTATTTTACAAAAGCACTAGAGGGCATCAGAACTCTCTGATACGGATCACTGTCTAAGACTCAGCCTAGAAGTGTATCGAGATGCTTTGAATTAAAGTAAAACTAAACACTCACAAGACACATTTGGAAAAATAGTGAAATTTTATTTGTTCAGCTATCTTTAAAGACAATTTTGTAACTATAGAGAGTAGAACTTATTTGCTACAATACTCTTCGTAGAAGGATTCATTTGTTGCCTATTGCTGCTACTACTGTTTACTTCATGAAAAAAAATGGTTGAGTTCCTGATTCATTTGCACTTTATTACTAGAACAAACAACGTTTCATCAGATGAAGGAGAAGAACCTTTTCCAATTCCAGTCACCTAAACATGTATGCTTTTCTTTATGTTAGTATAAATACCTGAGGGCATCATCACTCTTCTGGATGGTTGAGTGCATCTGCTAGATCCTACTGTAGTCTTCAAGGGTGTATCTACTCTCTTTCCAAAAGCTATGGACTGCATGACACCAGATCTTTCGTAGTGATAAAGATGAAGTGCTGACTCCCTTTCTCTTTGTGTAACTGCTGTTAAAAGGGACATAAACATTTTATTTCCCCTACCAGCTGAAAAGGCTGGTACTACATATCTGCATGCAGAAGGTAATTCACTTTTTTTTTTTGTGCAGACTTTTGTAACAATAGCAATGTAAATCTACGTAATTTCACAATAATTCAAAATTGGAACATGGGCTGATACTTCCTAAGGCTTTAGGGTGAAACCCTATCCAATAAAATGAAGTTTTTTCTTTTGAGTGCAGTAGGATCAGAAGTTTTAAACCAAGAAACTAGAAAGCAAGACTTTTCATGCCACTTAAATGAGATCTACTGCAGAAGTCAGTAAAGATTTGGAAGCCTTGCTATAAATAGCAAAAACAAGTCCCATGTCAAGGCCAGTTCAGTTCCATTGCTCATTAACAGAGAAAACTGTCAGAGTGCAATCAAAATAAAAGCTTCAAATTTTCCTGTTTTGTATTTTAATTCAGAAATAATTTTAATTTTTAATAAAGAGTTTGAAACCGTTAAGTCAAGTAGGCGATGTTAATTTCAACGATATGAACTGCATACTAATGTAGTACTTCAGCTATGGAACAGAAGTGAGCTAAAGGTTTAGAACAAGTAACTCTGGCAGAAGCATTCTGAATTCAGAGAAGTTCTGAAGTCATGGTGTCTAGGGGACCAATTAGGAAGGAACTGCAGTAGTCATGCCTGGAGGTAACAGAAGCGTGAGCACATGTCTTGAGTAAAGGAGACAGCCAGGACTATGCTGTGGTAATGTTCCACAGATGGGGAAGAAGCTTTGTAATGTTGGAGAAATAGCTCACTAAATAGAAAGTCCAAGGTACAGTTTGATGCAAATTAATGCCACAAGTCTTAATGCAGGACTTATTACAGTATAAGTGTATTTAGAAGGTTAAGTCCAGGAAGTTTTACGGAAGTGTTTCTAGAGCTGTAAATGCAACACACATTTTTCAGCACATTAAGCTTCAGTCGTCACTCCCTAGCCAAAAACAATCATTAGTAAAACAGTCTGACAGACATGCTAAGAACAGGTCTAACACATCATCAGATATGCAAGAGACTGATGGAGGTACCAGTGCAAAATGAATGTGGAAGCAAATGGCTATGCGGTCAGATCCAGCAGCTGTGGTCCATCCACCAGCTTTCCTTCACAACAAAGCTACACAATCTGCCAGCACCTGCAGATGTCCTGGGGCTGGCTTGCTCAAGTCCTGTGTCCTGACTCTCCTAGAGACTTGGGAGCAGGTTTTCAGGATGACATTCTTTTTCCTTGCTACTTTCTTATAAGATAGTACTGGGGTAGGAATCAACAGAGCTCTGTTTTTCAGAGCTCTCCAGCGATTTTCAGTCCTCCTGCCAGTCACACAGCTTTCCAGAGACAAAAATCACCAAATACGATTTTCTGGGTCCACTGAGCCATGTTTATGGATTTTCTGATATATCATCTGGCTGTTCTTAACACAATTTTCCTCCCCTTCTCCCCCTAAAATTTACAGTAGACAAACTGTGAAAGATCTCTTAGAGATTTATGAAGACATATTTGAAAACTTGGTCAGCATGAACCTCACCAAGAAATGTGATATAAATATTAAAACTGTACAGAAACACAGATAGCTGAGGATATTACCCACATCTAAATAAACATGTTCACCAATGTGCATATACCAGTTTGAATATACAAATGTAGGTGCATGTTTCTAAGCACAGGCTTTTATCTTTACCCAGAACTATATAGACCAAGATACAAGACAAACATACAGAATTTTAAAAGGCAGAAATCAAAGCATTTGGCAAAGTAAACTGTTTATGCTGTGAAAATCCTATTTCCTTGACAAATCTTGCAAAAAACAAATTGGTATTTGTTCACTAGATCTTCTACTACATCAACAAAGGCATGCAAAAGAAGAGGCAAGATTGATTCACCTATTCTTCCAAACTGATTAGAATTGAAAGCAACTGTCAATGCTTCGGGAGAAGAGGAAAGCAATCCTTACACTTCTTGTCGAGGAGCTGTACTGAAGGAAGGAGGTGTATCACATAAAGCCAGTAGTCTGGGTCTTGTGCCAGTGGGTTATGGAATATGTCTGCAAAATGTACACAATAAAAACAAGCAACATCAGAAAAAACCAAACCCAGCAAAAGAAAAACAACTAACTTCACAAGGTAGGAAAACTAAAGATCACTCTTAGCCAAAAATTTTGTACAAAACATTATCAAATTGTTCTTACACTGGGTAAACAAAGCACAGTCTCTTCACCCATGCAAAATTCCTCAGCTAAACATGGACTGCAAGCATTGGCTTACTTCAGAGTATGCCAAGTACCACAGGCAAGAACTGAGTAGAGGTGCCATCACGCACTCCAAACCTTTGAAGGTGTTTTGTTTTTTTTTTTCTACTTTTTTATGATATAGAGACAAAACCACTAAGTGTTTGCCTTTGATTGTCTTATGTATTTTTAGGTGATACCTATTTTAAATAACAGTAGTCTTTTAGGTGTGACAGTTTAAAGGTAAGACACAAAATTCGTAGGGGGAGAGAGTTATTAAAAACGAGCGAGCCCCAGGTCACCTAAGGCTTTATCATAGCTGATACAAAGTTTTCGCGCCACAGACACAATATACAAAGTAAATACCCAGTCTGGTGATGTTTTGAGAGACCAGTTTGAAAACTCAAGAAACTTAAAGAGTACAATGCCTAAAAGAGCTTAAGCTCCTGAGAACCTGCGTCCTGCTAACTTCCACTGGGACTTGAGGTACTAAGCTCCAAATACCCATTAGGAACTTCACTAAAATACATTCAGGTTCCCATCACCTGAATAACCAAACATTTGCAAGGCAGATAGGTATCAATCCTGCGCTGCTGCTTTGCCAGCTTTGGAACATTAGCCCAGCTGACATGACAGATAAGTTTGTTTCATGAGTGACCTCTAATGTTGATTAAAATAGAAACTGCTCATTCCCAGAGCAGCTAACAAACAAACAAAGTGTGTCGGGTGGGTTTTTTTCCTAAAATGAAAAACATAATAATGCTATTTTTCTTCTTATACAAATGCTGTTTGTCTGAGACAGTAAAAATAATCAAGAGGCTGCCGCCTTCAGATCAGAGCAGAGAAAGAAAAATCTTAAATTAATAATTTTGACAACTTCTACCAAGGTCTGCACTGGTCTGTTTTTCTCTTTTTGAGGAGAGGCTGTGACTAATATTCACTCTAGGGTAAAAAATCCTGTTATAGGTAAATTTAGCAGTTAGGGAGGGAAAGGTGATACTACAGAAGCAAGTAAGAGGTACTAGAAGAAGGAAAAACGTCTGCAAATATTCCACACAGACTTGTAAACTACAATATATTATTTCATATTCTTCAGGGTAAGTATGACCTGAGTAGGGCTTAGTGCTTGATGTCATTTAGGAGTTATTTTGAGGGTGCAGTAAGGCTAGAATTGGCAGTTGGTATGTCCTCCACAGAAAACACCTGCTCATGTTTCAGGGAACTTCACATATTTGAATTCCTTACCAGATTTTTTAAAAACCACTGCACTTAGAAGTAGTGAGAGACCCACAAGGTGGCAGCAAAAGAAAGTTCATTTTTACCCAACAAAGCAGTACAAACCGACTTTTTTCTAGGAAGTGTTGATCAGAAAGAATATTAGGCATGTATGTGATAGTCTGTCCTTGAGTCAAGAAAGTACATGATAGCACTCCACAGAGGAAAATGTTTCCCAAAGCAGGTACGTTTGGTAGTGGGGTGGAATGAAGATTCAAGACAGATTTTTCCAAGGCACAAACCGGGATTGACACTAAGTACTTCTTAACCTGGACGCTACATAAAGCATGATTTGTACATTTGGTTTGGAGTATCTGATTTTTTCTACTGCTTGTTCTTACAATAAATCGAAGCATTGTACAGATCAAGTCAGTCTTACTTTACAAAACACCTGGGATCAATTCTTAGTTCTGCTGTCTACTTTCTTTGTCACGGTCATGAAATTTTACTTCTACATATTAGGGATAATGCTTTCTTCCTCCACAGTTCTGCCTGTTTTCTCTATTTGGAGTGTAGGAAAACAGTGTGCCTATCCCGCAAGGGGCAGAAAGGAACTACTGCGGTAGAAAAACAGTAAAGAACAAAAAGTGTTCTGAGGTCTAGCAGCAAGATGTTATCAGCTGTGGATAATAAATCACTCGAGGCAATTTACAGAGCACATAACAAAACTCTTGGATTCCAAAAGGCGGATGTGAGCACAAGGTGAGCCCATAAAGAAACCCTCCCCATCTCCCAAAAGGCTGCAGTTGTGAGCAATCCACACAGTAAATCTTTAGAAGCTGAGTGTCTTCCCTAAATGCCTGATGAAGAATGGTGTCCTGCTACAAATCCAGTGCAGGGCAGTGGCTAAAGTCACAAGAGAGCCTTAAGGAAGAGAAATGCAACATTTTAGCAGCTGGATGCTCCTTCTGAAGTGAACAATAACAGTGTATTAGACAGCCCCATTTTAATAGTTCTAATGTCCCCAAGAGCTACAAAAGAATAAACTGTGTTGTGCAAGCAAGAGCTCTGCTGAAGGCCAGCAAGTGTTTTTTTGTTTTATCGGAATGTCCAGCAGTAAAAAAAAAAAAAAGACAACTCTCACGATAGTGAGAACTCTTCCCTCCCCAAAACAGTTTTTATTCTATAGAGGTGATTTATGGGTGCAGCCCTTTTCAAAGGTACACCGTACAAGTTCTGTACCCATTTCACACTTAATATTGCAAGTAAGCATATCAATGATATAGTGATATGATATAGAGAATATGACTTAAAATTTATCTTGCCAATTTACTGCTGTAATTTGCTTCAAATATGAAAGCACATTTTATTAAAACAATAGAGTCCTGCTAATTTGAGAACTCATTATTACGAAATGTCTTTGAAACAAACACATTGACAGGTTTTTTCCTGACTAAAAAGGTCAGAGGAAAGGGCAGTAAATTTAAGGTTATTAAAGTTATTATGTGTCTTCCAATGATCAGTGTTTACTCTCAGATCTTTGAACAAAAGAATTTTTTTTTTTTTTTAATTAGAGTAGATTGGTACATTCTATGTACTGTTTGATAGTTCTCTTAAACACTTGCTTTTTTATGGTGGTGACCAGTCCAATGTGCAATTTTCACTATGCTTTTGTAACTGCCATTCACAATAACTTGGTGGCACTTTAACTATCTGCTATTTGTCTTTATTTCTCACAAATGGTTGCAACGAGTCTGACAAACTCCCTGTTACTTGTTGAAGCTCCCTCTTAATTTGTAGGGCTATAACATTAAATCCAAGTGACTACACCATTCATACATGGATGTCTGTCCAAACTTCCCTTAATCATTTCAAACAACTGTGTTCTCAAATAGACTAAGTTTCCTTTTCAAGCCATATTTTCCTTTCCTGCAATCAAACATTCAGTTTTCTGAATGCATAAGGAGGTATGGCTTCATGACATTCACCTCCATTAACTGTATCACTAAACTTGCTTCCTGTTTTCTCAAAGTATTGAGCATTTGACATGACCTATGAAGACATTCTCTCAGGAACCATGGAAAAAGACTGCTTACATTTTCACTTTCAATAGGTTTACAGCATATAATCCTACTTTCCCTGGAGGCTCCTTCTTACGTTGTAACTTACCAGAGCCAACACTCTCTTGTATAACTTCATTTGAAACTTCAGACCCTATGCTATTTTTATTTCCAGCCTGTATGCTACTTAAAAGATATTGTTATACTTAATATCTAAAGTATATTTATTCTTAGACTCTAGAAATCCCCAATCTGCCAAAAAAGATGCAGAAAGTAAGTTCTGTGAGCAACAGAATGAATGAGACAGAAGTTTGGGTTCTATAACGTACTACGCATACTCTCAACAGTAATAACACCCATTTCTCAACTCTCTTCACCTCTGTGATAATCTCACTGTGCTCCCATTTGCTCTTACAAAGAGGCAGCAGTAAACTGCTTTGACTACCTCCAAGTTACTCATCCAGCAGACTGGCTAGCCAGCAGCCAAAAGGAGTTGACTTCTGAACTCATTTGGCAGCTTTTTCTTAGTTGAGGTACTCTCTGTGGAATTTTCATGTCTTACAGATCCCTTTCTTCTGTCAAATTCGGCTGAAATTGATAATAAGCTTCAAAAGCTATTGGCAAATGATGCGGAAACAGACAAGAAACATCCTGATAAGAAACACTAAAAAACTACTGCTAGCTGCTCTGCAAAATGAAAACAAGGTATTGCTCAGGGACTGCAAGCTTATAATTCCTTTCAATCCCTTCACTGCTTTGCCAAGGTTTTTTAACTGCTTGTTGTGAAGAAACAGAATCTGTAATACACATAAATGTTTCAGAGCACCTGAAATAAGATGAAAACAATGAATTATTCTCATCGTACCTGACTGCCTTTATTAGGTAACTATTTTGTTATGCTGCACACTGAATTTTATATTCTAGTTCTCCATCTATGCGGGCCTTCTGGTAACACCTTGAATGAGTTAGTGTTATTGGAGATTTCAATATTGCTTTCATCTTTCTAGTCACATCCTTCAAACATATGCCACACTTTTTTCACTCTGGTTCCTTCCACTGGTACCCATCACTCTTGCCTCAACAAATCAGCATCAACTGTATCTTCTTTTCTTCCCCCCTTCTGTATCCCAGTAACCCCTAATTAATTCATTATTTCCTTTTATCCTGACCTAGTATTACCTTTGCCTCACAAACAATAGTATATCCCTAATACTACCTTTGCCCACAAGCAATAGTGAATTCCTTATAAAATAGTTTAATTTCAAATCATTATTTATTTTGAAGTTACTACAAAATTTTGACATGACTGACCCAGACTATGTGTTCACATCCTCACACCACATCAGGCTTCAGTATCTCATTTTCCAAATTCTGAACAGCATTTCCCATCCAGATTTCTCTACCAATGATACTTTCTCTTCTGTTTGCCATATTTTGTTATTTTCTGTATTGTCTTTGGTGTTCATGTTTCTTTCAAACATTCATTTTCCTCAAAATGTCACAGAAGCTAATCAAGATCATTTCTTACCCACCCTGAGATGAGAAAGATGCCAGACACAGTTGTAAGCATTCAACACATCTGAAAGTGCAACAAACCAGCAGGTGACAAAGAAATGGGAACAAACCAAGTAATACACTGTTTTTAACCCATAGCAGCATTTCTTTTCCCAGGGAAAGTGAGTCCCATGTACTCAGCAGTTAGCAGAAATCCTGCTCAGAGCACAGGAAGAGAAGATTGGCATCTTGGGGACACAAACCTGAAAGGAGAACTGCTTTGAAGCCGTGGCGTGGATTGTCCAACCATAGGGCCAGAGGAGCCAAGCGCGTCAATGTACATTTCTTATTATTTTTCATATTAGTGCATCTTGTGAAATCTTTCACCCTTTTTCCACTCCTCTCCTGCCCTCAAATAAACTTAGTATTCACCCATACTCAGTAAGTCTTGCTTTAAATCAAACTGTGCATCTGCTAAGGCTGGAACTATCTCCAGTGGGCCAGTAGGGTTTTGTGTTTAATTGTGTATGCAGCACTCCAAGCTTGCCAGTGTACCCTCAATAACAAATTACCTACTAACCAGAGAATATTAGTGAGCTGCCAAGTCATCCTCACTAATTGCTCCTCTTTGTCATTCTTTAAATAAACATTCTTGATTTTCACTAAAATAATGATCTTTATTTGACAAATTTTAATTGACATAATAAAACTTTCCTTGTGGACTTTAATACGTCACAAGACTAGAGCCAGTGTTTCAGAAAGTATTATCAGGGTTGATAAAAATTAACCTCATACGATCAGCCTAAAATGATCTGCTTCTTTTCTAACTGTGAAGCCTAGCTCTGGATGCCCATGTGTTTTTTGTTTTCAACAAACCCTCCAGGTACAAAGGAGGAATGGCCACAATTATCTTGCATTTGAAAAACAAAAATCTGTCAAGACCAAACCCTACAAATTTGAGATCCTGTATTTTTATTTTCCTGTATTTACAGAAAATCAGATTATCCCATGCTGCTACTTTGGCTTCCTCAAATAACCCATAAAAACAAACCCCGCAAATACACATTTATACGTCCACTGCTACATGTAACCAGAAAATACAGTACTGCAAGTAGCAAAGACGGGCAGATGAGCATTGACAGGACATACAGAGCTCTTACAGAGCTACTAATTCTCCTGTATGCCTCTGAATACTGCTTTTCAGGTAGCAAAGCCAAAATTTCCTCATATTCTTTGTCACTGCTGTTCCATACCTAGTTTACAGGTTTACATTTTAATTGGTGTTATTTCCTCTCTAGTAACAGCCTCACCTTGACTATCTCCAAACCTTGATCTGTTGTTTTTTTCTGGTATTAAGGCATTTAATTTGCCCCAGGTAGAGCTTAATTCCTCTAACATTTAAAAAGAGCCTGTACCTTTCTAGATGCCTTCCAGATTTTGCATGTCTTTCTTACAAACTTACCCGTTTTGGCCTGCAGCACTCTTCCTACCTACTGCTAAATTAATCATTTTTCTTAGGATGACAGCTTTCAGCGTCCGAAAGTACACTTTTTCATGTCCCTTTAATAGTAGTACTTTTAAAACAGAAACTCATTCCCTCCTGTTTGATTGACTTTAATTATAATTTTTTCATTTTCTTATTTCAGCCAGCAGAAAATTATGTCAAACCAACCATTAAGGAGGCATGATCTGACACCGAGATTGGCTGAGGTTCAAGGTTTAAATAAATTGGTATAGAATAAAAGTAATTCACTTCTCTCCAATCATCAAAGAAGCCAGTTTGCATCATCTTTCTCGAAATCATTTCATGGGAAGACAGATCACTTCTATATCTGCCATCTAAACATTTCTTTTTATGCCATACCAAAAAAATATTTCAAAGCCAGTGAGGGCACACATAAAGGTGTTTAAAATCAGAAAACGTACCTATTAAGACTGTATACACAGGCTTAATTCAGTCACACGTATGCTTGCATTGTTTAGACTTTTCCCAAATTTTTGCCTTAGATTTTATGTATATTTTCTTCTTTCTAAAATATGTATGTTACTAATTTTGACAGCAGCTATCCAATTTACATTTTCTTTTTGGAAAGCATCAGATACTTTGTGCAAACCAGAAGATGTTCTAAGGAATTTATAGATACTAGTGGATACATTCAGATTTTTCAAGACCGCCTGACTTCCACTAAACCCAAACTAGACAACATTGAAATCCCTTGCCACCTTTTTTTATTATTCATAGGACCTAGAAATCTTGAAAGCCTTGTCCCTGAATTACTAAACTACATTAGTTCTTTATATATGATATCAAATGTATAAACAGCAGATGCAGTTGTGAGCCTTCAGACAGGTATGCAATACTTGGAATTATGTCCTGGCCAGAAATTCAAAGTATGTTTTCCAAAAACTTTGAGGTATGCCCTGTCATGTATCCATCTTTCCATGGTAGCCTCTCAGCATGCTCATCCTACAACATACACCTCTATCAACCTAGATCACCCACAGGTTCATGAAAGATTTGCCTTCTTTCACTTACCAAGGTTTCTTCTCCTCATCTGCCCTACATCTTAAGCTGTTTCATAAAGCTCTCAGAGGAGATCAGTTCTCTGATCAGGACTGCAAGCATCAAACAAGTATTCTCATACACACTTTATGTTGCCCTGCCCTTCCTTCAATACTTAGTAGTAGAAATGCCGGTAATTTCTAAGGTGCTACCAATGAGTAACAGTTGCAGTAACAACTTTCTTTAGGGAGGTCAGAAATTTGGCAGTTCTTAGACTGGGCAGGTCCTGTGTTTTTTCATTTGCTTTTGTGATACTCTTTCCACCCAGCCCTATAAGCCAGTTCGAACAGGCATAGATCAGCCCATTAAGTCTCACTCCTTTGCTCCCTGTGGTAGAAGTTCATGCACAACCCTGTGAATTTACAGACCCTCAAGCAATTCTGGGATTGTGTATCTAGGGCCGAGGCAGTTAACTATTTCACTGTAAGTATAGTTCTGCTGTGTCTGTCAGCATATCTTCACCATTTCTTCCTTCACAACATGTATGTACTAGGTGTAGACATGGTATTTCACATACAGATGATGTTCAGAGATTCTCTGATACAAAAAGCAGTATGAAAAGTTACCATATACTGTGTGCTTTTTTCCTAATAAAAGCCAAACTTAGAAACATATTTTAGTTACTGTCCAGCCAGGCACAATACTAAGACATCTATAGTCCTCTTACAGCCACAGTTCTTCCGCTGTTTTTCTACTGCCTGACAGGATACAGTACATTTGTCAGCATAATACACTGCATAATTGTAGGCTCATTACAACATATACACATTCAGTGTCTAAATTAATATGCACACCAGAATTAATATATGCATCACAGCACCTTAAAAACTATAACATAGTCTGAGAAATAAAGAGATATTAAATTAGCAGTCTCTATTTTAAATTGATCAAAATACTGCAACAATTATGTTATACTAACTTTCCTCTCCTGTGGAGAATCATAGTTCACAGACATGAAGTGAAAAATTAATGTATATTGACTGGAGAACGGTTTTCTCACTCAGGTCAGCCAACCCAGTACAGGTGATCAGTGAGAAAACTGCTTACCTTGCATATAGCTGCAACTTCATTTTACGCAACTTCACTTGATGCACATGACCTTTCACAATTATGCATCCAGAAAACTCTGTTTGCACATTTTATATTGAAAAATGTAGACACAAATTTGATTTTCAGAGTATGTTACTCATGTGCTGTATTTTGTAAAAGGAATGAAACCTAGGCACATAAGGATTATGGATCTCTGTTACTAGTGGTTGGGAGAAAGTAAAACATCTATTAGAAAGCAATGGCTTTATTACACAAGTTTTTATGCCCAACATTATTAAGATCACTATTCACAGAATCATAGAATGGTTTGGGCTGGAAAAGACCTTAAGATCATCTAGTTCCAACCCTCCTGCCATTGCCTTCCCTCACCCTAGACCATGTCCCCCAAGGCTCTGTCCAACCTGGCCTTGAACACTGGCAGGGATGGAGCATTTACCACTTCTCTGGGCAACTCATTCCAGTGCCTCACCACCCTCACGGTAAAGAACTTCTTCCTTATATCCACCCTCAACTTCCCCCGTTTAAAACACAAAATTGACACTTTACAAACACAAAATGGCTTGGAAGCATGATGGGCATGTCTATCCTGTATAAGCTGCACCATTACACCAGCATGTTCTGGGCACACTGAATATACCTAAAATAACTGTGGGTGCACTTGGAAATGTGCTGAACCTGTGGCACTCCGTGAACAGAGGGAAGAAGTAGCTTGTGGGACTCAAGTTTCTTATTCCACAGAGCTGATGTTGGGACAGTGGCAATTTGCGCAGGAACTCGGTATGACCAGCAGTCTGACTGCAGTTGTCAGGTACATGGGAGAAATGGCTGTATTTTAATTCCTACCCAGACAAAAAACCGCCGAAGGCACAAGAAGTGCTATCCGGGTAACAGTATCTGTGTGACAGCCCCAAGTGTGTTGAAGTCCGTCACTCGGACTGTAGAAGGCACAGGGCCGCCGGACATACCCATGGGGTACACACACCTACTTCAGAGAACAGAAATCCCCGCTACTGCGTTCGACAGCCACGGAACTGCGCCCCAGAGTTCTATTTCTCAAACTCCGTTATTCAAGATCCCACCCTCTCCCCACCCTGGCAGCCTCCTTCCCAGTCAGCCCCAGCCCTCCACCACAGCCCCGCGGCCCCAGGCGCCGGCAGTGCACACAACCGCTCCCGCAGGTGGGCGGCTTCCCCCGGTCAAGTCCTACCGAGGCAGAGCCGGCTCTGTCTGCCGGAAGAGCCCCGGCACGGCCCGGCTGCCACGGCGAGCGGGAAAGGCGAGCTCCTTCCCCCGCCGCGGGAGCACCTCTACACGCCCCACGCCTTGCGCAGCAGCGAGCGCCCCCTCACTCCGCGCCCTCCGCGCGGCGGGGGTGGCGAAGCCGGCGCCGCCGGGCTGCGGGGCCGAGCCTGGGGCTCTGCGAGGGGGGACGGACGGCTGCCGTTCTGGTAGCTCCGCTCACCTGCCCGCTTCCGCTGGCGGTCGTCGCCATTTTATGGTCCCGTTCCTCAGCAGCGGTGGTCGATGGTTGTCTGGCCTGGCGTGGTGGGACGGTGTCGAACCTGCGCTAACTCAGAAAAAGCGGCACCGCTTTAACACCGAACCGGGAGTCCGAGCTTGGGCCTTAAATCACCACAGAGCTCCATGCTGGCGGAAGGAGATCGATGGCAGGCTAAGGCCTCGGCCCTGCGGGAGAGCCCGGCGCGGGCACGGCTGAGGGCAGTGGGGGAAGCCTCCTGGGGATGTGCTCGATTACGGCTCTGAGAAAGCGTGTATCCCTTTTTATCCCCTCTACAAAACTACATCCCTGATTGGGTTTGGGGTTTATGTTTGGTTTTTGTTTGTTTTCAGAGCACGAATCCTATGTGTGTGTATGTGTATATATATCCTATGTGCATATATACCTGTGTCACAAAGAAAACACTTGTGATTTTAATTTATGGCTAATCTACACCGTATGTATCCCTTATTTGCAACTTGCAAATCACCTTGGTGCCAGAGAAAATGCCTTCCATACCCGCTTCTGGAACGGGCCTGTTGCTGCAACAGCGCGTTTGATTGTAAAGTAACGCAGAATGTTTATGACATCCACATGTGCAAGCAACTGTTGGCATGTTGTTATTTTTATAACCGTTTTACTGCATAGCACAAACTGAAAAACAGAAAAAGCCATTTCCATTGTGTGTGTATGCATGTGTGTGCTTATGGGCATGTAGAACAATAGAAAATGTTTGATCAAGCTACAACAAAAACATGTCTGAAAACTTGGAGCTTTATTTAGAATTTAATTTACAGAGAGTACTTGAGTTAGCAGAAATAGTCACTGTAAATTATGTGCAACTGAGATATAAAGAGCAAGAGTTGTGTCTGCAAATATATGAATAAGCTGCCCCTCATGGAATTAATTACGTGCATGCCTTTGCTTGTTCAGACCACTGAAACTAGATGTGGTGTGTATGATGGAGGAATGGGGCTACAGCGCAAGGATTATATTGCAAATACCTGATTTTCAGAGAAAAAAAAATGTGTGGGTGGCTTCCATTTCAGCTAGGTAGCTTTAAAAAACCAGAAACCTCAAATAAGACAGACTAGACATCTTAAAAGTATAAAACTGACAACAGAGATGTGTTTAATCACTTACTTTTGGCTTCTAAAAATATCTCTAGGGTATTAAAAAACATAGGAAATGTACCAGAGAAGGAAAAACTGGTACGCAGATCTGTGTTTGTTCGTTTTGTGTTCTGTGTTTTCAATGAAAAAGGTAAAGCTGCCACTTCAGAATTGTGGAAGGTGAGATAGTTAAAGTTAACTTCCATTATAAAATTATCAGCTATTCCAAATAGTATGATACAACAAGCAAATTCCGTAATCTAAAGTATGGTGGGAGGGGAGATCTTTAGAAGATATTTTGATGCTTTTCAGCACAAAGGTGTGACCTGCATGGATTGAGGTTTGTTTTGGGTTTTTGAGGTGCTTGTCTTCATTAGTTAACTGGTAGCTATGGACTTAGTCTGGATGCCTAAATAGAGACTGTTTAAATGTCATCTCTTTTTCTTTCTTGCATCTGGAAGTTGACATTTAAAATCCCTACTAAGTTTAAAGGAACTTCTACAGAAAATGAGTATTTTTGTATTCAGACTGAACTGACAGCATATTTTGCACTGATTTGGTGTTGTCCTTTTCCTGAATATGTAACCTATCACCTATTTAATCCTATTCCTGGATTGCTGTGCATAAATGAATGATCACTTATCCTTTGGGGTATTCAGAATAATTACTATAATTTCAGCAACAACAATAATAATAATATTTCTATATCTACTAGTAAGATTTTAGCTTCAAGCAATGTCCCAAATATTTTAAGTAAAATCTATTTTCATCCAGATAACTTAAACTTCGCAGTCGTCTTGGCCCTGATTTAATGTTGAGTGTGTTTCAGTGCATCTCCTTGGCAAGGCTTGCATTTTTGCAGTATATTTAGTGTAAAAAGAAAAAGAATGAGCAAGAAAAATAAAATAGTAAGATTGCACTCACAATTTTTTTTAAGAAATGGATACGATATGCACCATTACAGTATGGTACTTGCACAGTTCGTTCTTTTACTATCTTATACAATTAAATACTTTCAAAGGTTCTGTACTGTATGGCTTTTTCACAAAAGGTATTTTTAAAAACTGCATCTTCATTTTATAGAATCAACTAATTCATGTTGGAAGGGGTCTCTGAAGGTCATCTGGTCCAACCCCCCAAGAAAGCAGAATTATTTTCCATATCACAAGTTTGTACAGTTCTGCATACACATACCTACAGAACCCACCAAAAAATAAAAGAATTACCTGGGACAAACTTAAAATTGCCAGTGTTATGCTACATAAAAGCTAGTGCAATTAACTTGCTTTTCAGGTTGAAAGTAAATTTCACTTGGGAAGGAGTGAACTAAATGCAAAATATAGTAGATCATTGAATATTTCCTTTTTTCTTCTTGTTACCGGAAATATTTTATCAGTGTTTATCAGAACCCCGAGGACAGATCAGCAGGATAGCCCACCTGCATTCCAGCTATTGCTCCACGAGGGCAGGTCTTCTGTAGGTCCAGTAGCTGCAAGCCCTGTGCAGATGTTTCAAATACTCCGCACTGTCTAAAGCAGTCACACATTTGACTTGCTTCTGTGACTCATACTGTTAATCTTGCTGATGGCACTGACAACATCCCAGGGACCCTAACAAGTTCAGGAGCAGACTTTTGGGAGATCTTTTATTCTTCCAATAAATAGTACAAGCTTGACCGTATATTTAAACAGTTCAGACTATTTTTGATTTGAAGCTAATGATTAACTTGAATGGTTAGACTGCTGCCTGGGAAACAAGAGATTTGAGTTTAGTTTTTCTAAATGATACCGTGTTACACAATGGTAAATGTCAGGGAAGAAGGCAAAACAGTCTGCATGCAGCCTATGGCAAATGTGTCCCAGCAGACTGCATCATACGTATGGCCTAGCGCATTCAAATCCAGCTTCAGTCTGACTTGACAGCTGAATACAACCCTGGAGAATAAAGGCTGCTGGCATCACAGATGTGACAGGCCTGATGGAGAAGAGTTCCAAGAGATGTATAAATGCTCTGTCTTATTTTCCAATCAGCACAATTTGGGTGCTCCATTTATTTCAACATTCTCTGGCCATTTTGTGTGCTGGAGTATTCTTGCAGTTCAGCTTCCAAGTCTGATTGACAGCCGGAAAAGAAATTCTTGTCTGCTGCAGTGCTTTATGAGTACGTAAACAACATTATGTCCCTGCCCATGGCAGGGGGTTGGAGCTAGATCATCTTTAAGGCCCCTTCCAACCCAAACCCTGATATATGTTAAACGATCCTATTACTCTAGTCTTAGAAATTTACATCCTAATGTTTCAAAATGTTGTATGTGCACTTCCACAATGGTTTGTATCTATCCTAACATGTATACACACACACATATATGTATCTCCATTGCTATGATCACATATGCTTTCCAGAACATGATAACTGGAATTTTTGGTCCTCTATAATGTGCAAGTTTGAAATGCCTGAGGCTTCATGGAAAGATGCTTTAACAGAGAAGTTATTATAAAAGTGTTGGTGTTACTCATATAAGTAAAACATCTGTATTCAGTACTTGAAATCAAGTTATTAACATTGTTTGTATTTTTCTGAAAAACATTATGTGTGTTTAAAACTTCTAATACTGCTTCGTAACAAAATTGATCACCTTACACTTTAAGTAGTAGTTTCTAAAAAGATAATGTTTGAAGAGCTCTCTACATGTAGAAATCAAGACTGTTCTTACTGATGTCTGATGGAAGTATGCCTATTAATTTAGAAACTACTTTGTCACTTGGCTGCCACTGTCCATAACCTCCAGATATAGATAAAAGCCATAAACTCTTCAGTTTCAAATAATTTTTTAATTGTTATGCCTGCCAAAGTAATTTTCAGATGCAGACTTCCAGTGTTCTGGCTTAATATGTTGACAATGAGGTTATGTTTATGTGGTGCAAGACTGTGCTATGCAGAGATGCACAAAGGCAGGTCTAAATGAATTCCCTTGGGTATTGGAAGGTCTGTATCTGTTGCTGACCCCTTATACTATCTATGGACTATGAGAGTTCAGGCAACATATTCAGAGAGCATAGGCATTCTCAGTAACACCAAGTATAATAACTCAATTGTTCAGTTAATGACATGAAGATATAATATGGCAAATAGTCCTGTAGTGATTTCATACTGTAATATTAAATACATGCAAACAATTAGATGCAAATACAAAATAAAACTAGTCCGAAGAAGAGTTTGAATTTATACATGTAAGACTTGCATGTACATTGATTCAAGGGAAATGGAATGTAATCACAATACCAGAACTCTTAAAATTATTATCTTGATCAAACAAAAAGCCTTCATTTATATAAGACTGATCAGGTATCTTAATCTAAATGTGGGACACATTATAGTTACTAGCTACCTGGCACTGAAAGTGTTTCTTCATGCATTCTGCCTTGGGGAAAACCCTGACTCCTCTGTCTCACCGATTTGATCTTTTGGGATCCTGTAACTTCTGTTTAGTCTATCAAAGCTCTACTGACCTAAGCTGTATGAATTAATTGCTTATATACTATTTACTATTAGTATTCTTATTTTCTAATTATTAGCATATACTTGGTATTGTACCTAAGCTAAAGGTACTAGCAAGTAGCTAAAGCTAGTGAAAGAGTTAGGTTTGACTGGTATCTGGACACTGCAGCAGTGTATCAAAGGCAGTTAGTTAATAGTTTAATTCTCAGTTGTCTCAAATCTGCGTACATGGCAACAGCTGCCATTACAATATTGTCCTGCTCAGAAAATAGGATCTAGGCCTGGAACAGACCTTCTAGATCAAGTCCACGATTTTCCTCCTATGTTCATATAATCCCATTCATACATTTGTTACCTTATTGTTAATTAGCAGCAGAATGAAAATAGCATAATTATGTTTCACAACTGTTTGATTCTGTTTATTCTTTCTTGCCTACATGAGAAAAATGGAGCAGGGAACATTGACTGATGAAGGGATGGAGAAGGTGCTTGAAAAGCAGCTTCACGAACTGCAAGAATGTCAAAAACTACATAGTTGTGATTGACTTCAGAGTTTTTTCTAGAGCTGTCAGACATGATGATTTTGCTGTCATGTAGGAACAGTTTAATAAATATGGATTAAAGTTCTCTGAGGCCCATGTTCTCATTTTTCACAGTATTTGCTTGCAATGATATGTACAGGCATGGTATGTATACCAATATGTATTGGCATTATTTAGGCCCATGACTAACAAAGATATGTGTTCAAGTTCACAAAACGCTACAGGGGAGAAAAATACTTGAAAGTATGTTTGTAAAAGTGGTAGGGAACTCGAAAAAGTAGCAGTCATTGTAGCAGAGCACAATTAGAATCCAGTATGAACTCTGGATGTGGCAAACACAGAGGAATTACTCAAACTACATGAATTTAAAAGAGCTTTTAGACAACTGCTTGGACTTCTAGGTACACTAGTAGTACGCTAGTAGTACACTAGTAGTACACTGGCAGCTTTGAGAATTTGGCTTTTATGCCTGTCAGGATGTTTTTGTGATTTCTTATTGCAAAGACATGTACAGTTATATGTGAGTAAAGCCCCTTCCTCTTGTACAGAAATATCTGTGTTTTAAAAAGTGATAGATGTGTAAGTATCAACAAACTCTAAAAGGCATTGTCATCTTATAGAGAGCTCTTCTACCTTCATACGGTTTGGTGTATAAACAGTTTTAATCCATAATACAGTTTTCTCCTCTTCTAAATACACTTGATAATTGCTCCAACATCATGGTAAGGTAACTTTTGGCAAGTCTTTGAGGTTTCGTGTTAGCAAAGAGTAGTACTTCATGATTGTATAATCTAAGCACCAGCTGAAGTATTTTCAATCCATTTACTATATTTATATTTCCTCAGGCTCCCACTAGTTTGATTCCTTCTTAGACAAATGCTTCCAGTACTTGCAGGTGTTGGAGCTATCTGATTGTTTGCCTTGAGGGAGTAGAAGATTTGCTGTTAGTTAAAGGTTGTTGATACAAGGAAGCTTCCTGTTTTGTGTGTCCACTCACTGATGAGTACAAATAGCTTTCCATTCAAAGGTGTATTCTCATGTAATAAAAAAAATTCTAGGCACACGCGCATACGTACATAGACAGTTTTGTTATTTTAGTTCATTCAAGGTGATACAAAGATTTTCACCTAAAAATAGTACTCAAGTATACTGTTTTGTTAAAGCTAAACGTTTTTAGGACGTTCTGGTGATCCTGGAAACTTTGCGTAACTTCAGAAGGGAAAGGAGAATTATAAGATTTGAACTTTTGGATTTAAAAAGTACTACTTTGAACCAAAGCATTTCACATCAATGTTTAAAATTTTCTGCGCAAGAAGGACATAGTTCAGATGCTTGAAATACTTTTGCAAAATGGAAAGGATGCCTTCTAGTTATTTCTTTGTTTCCTTGCTATCTTTTAATAGTGACATAAATTTATTGCGTATTGTACTTCTGGTGTCCAAGACCATCACCATTTTATCGCACAGTTCAGAATGCAGCTGGGGTTCATTTGCCTTCCAGTTATTCTATCTCATGATTATTTTCCCTGGTTACAAAAAAGAATCATAGATTAATGTGGATTTGTATACATATATAATACATACGTATTTTACATAGCTATTATATTTAGTATTGATCCAGTTTAGCTGTGTAAAACCCACCCTGGTTAAACTAGTCCACATAGTAAAGAAGAAATTAGCGTATCTAGAAGGATAACCTTAATCCTTGATTTACCCAGTTTTTTAAATCTAAGCAAAGAACATACACTCCATGAAATTCAAGCTAGATTATCACTATAATTACACAGTTTTAGTTCCCTATTTGATACACTTCAATTTTTCAGATTTTCAGAAAGTCCAAACATCCATCCTCTGAAAAGCCACTAGTCCTTGTTACCTTCTAATTCATTCTTTATGTCTAGGACTTTATTTTTTACACCCTGTTCCAGACTCCTTTATCTGAACTGCAAATATACCCAAGTGGTAAGAGAAGAGTCAGATTTCTAAGATGAAAGTGTGAACCCAGCTTCAACAGATTGTACTCATTCTTCAACCTTCAGCAAACATCCCAAGGCAAAAATACAGTAGCTTGGGATAAAATTAGGAATCTCTCAATTGCAGTTTCCCTTTTGGGGCTCTGGCACAAAGTGCTAGTAAGTTTGTAAAAAAATCCTAAAAATTATTGTTTAGGAATATTGTTGACTAAGAAAACTGATTTATGCTGGGCGTTTTGTAAGGTGACATTAGATACTTCCTTTTAACTCTAGACATCTGAATAGCTTTTAGATCTAGTCCTTGTTTTCAGTTTGAAAGACAACAAAAAGCATACATATTTTCTGAAACTACACTTTATATATGTAAATGCCTTGGTTAGAATATTATTATAGAATCAGAATTGTTTAGGTTGGAAAAGACTTTTAAGATCATCTAGTCCAACCATTAATCCAACACTGCCAAGTCCACCACTAAACCATGTCCCTAAGTGCCACATCTACACATCTTTTAAATACCTTCAGCGTATTTAAAACCACTTCCCTGGGCAGCCTGTTCCAATTCTTGATCACCCTTTCAGTGAAGAAATTTTTCCTAATATCCAGCCTAAACCTCCCCTGGCACAACTTGAGGCCGTTTCCTCTTGTCCTATTACTTGTTATTTGGGAGAAGAGACTGAGACACACCTCACTACAACCTCCTTTCCAGTAGTTGCAGAGAGTGATGAGGTCTTCCCTCAGCCTCTTTTCCTTCAGGCTAAACAACCCCAGATCCCTCAGCTATTCCTCATAAGACTTTTGCTCTTGACATTTCACCAGCTTTTGTTGCTCTTCTTTGGACCTGCTTCAGCACCCTCATGTATCGCTTGTAGTGTAGGGCCCAAAACTGAACACAGTATTAAAGTGAATTTGTAAGGCCAGGAATAAAATATTGCCTAGTCTGCGCTGGGATAGTTTTCCTGTGTCTGCCATTGTTGGGAATACTGGAGTTGTATATATATCTACAAGCTTTTTATGCAGTAACATCTTAACTCTCTGAATGGTTTAAAGCATGTACTAGTAGAACATTAATAATCACGAGTAAATCTGAATAGTTTTTAAGGCAATGCTAGGTCACTAGTAAGCAGTGCTGAAAATTTAACTCCAGGGTAGGTGGGATTGCAGTTAAATACTGTTTTTTAACAAATAATCACTAGCAAAAAAAACCCACCACAAATGAGAACAAGCTAAACTGCCATCACTGCAACTGGCTTCCTGGGTTTTTACTTTTTCCCCTCTCTATTACTATGTGCTATGTGCTATATGTATGTGCTAACCACATACATAAACAGCTTTGGCATACAGTCTGTGTACTAAAATTACACAGCATATCCTGAACAATTTTCTCTGATCTTCTCCCATGCTGCCTAAAAGAACTAAAGAAGTCCCAATTAATATTTTAGAAATAGCTTCAACAAGGGTAGGAGGCAGTTATGCAGAATTCTCACAGAACTTCAAAAATTATACAAATGAATATTTGGAACTGGTACCAGTAAAATTCCAAAACAGTGCTCCATAATCTCAGAGCATCCTCAGTCTCTTTGGCAAGGGTGTCAGACCTTGTGACCCTTGCAGAACAGCCAGTGTGGACAAGTGCATTTGCAGCCCTCCTGACCATACCACAGCGTGACACCTCTACCCTCAGTGCTCTGCAGGATTTCACTGTCAGTCTTCAAAGTTCTTAATTGTGCAGCTTCTCATTATACTCTGACTCTCAGCAGATGCCATTTTGTGTCACAAGGATAGCGAAAGAATGGGAGACAAGAAGAAAGAAAAAATTGAAGTTGTGCAATCAGAGAGACATAAAGGAATAGTAAAAAAACTAGAAGGAAGTGCCTCTGTCTTGACAACCCCATTATGAAATATAACTGTGTGAAAATTAGGGCAAAGCAACGCCTGGCTTCAGTGGCATACTTCACACAGGAAAGATTAACACCTTGATATCTAACACTCACAAGCAGAAGACCTTTATCTAGATTTAAAAAGGAGACGTGTTATAACACTTAGTATTCCTGTGCCTGACTCTTGGAAACCCCCTCACTTACAGAAATGCAGGAATTTGTATGAACTTGCCATGCTCAATGCCCTGGAAAAATTAGGTATCTAGAAGGGAATTAATTGAAATAATTTTACAGGGCAGGTTGTAATCTAAGCTAGACAACAGAAAATGCAATTTGCAGCTGTAACGTCTGTGGAAGTTGGGTGCCCAAAGCAGCCCAGTGCCCCTTTCTTCCATCCATAAAGAATGAAGAGAACATTCAGAGGCAATTTCTGGGCAGGGGCACTGTACTCAAAGGGACTCCCTTTGTCCCAGGGAGTGCCCAGTATCAGCACAACATACCACTAGCATCAGTCTTTCTGCATGCACTTTCTTCTGTGGTCTTCTGTGCCCCAAATCTAATGAATACCGAGGGACGCAAATCACTCCTCTGCCAGATTTGAGTCAGGAGTTTCAGTCTAAGCCTTCCGTGAGCAAACTGTAACTGCTGGTTCACTGGATACACTGCAGTGGTGAGGCCTTTCCACTTGCCTCTTTGGTTTTTTTGCAACAAAATCATCCGTAAAGAAGACGAGTGTTGCTGATGCTGTCTTTGCCTTGGCCAGCGATTGTCTGTTTGCCTTCCATGCAGGTGAAGGCTTGTTAAGCTGTTCCCTCAAAGAAAGATCAAATATTTTAGGTCTGAAAATTGTTCTAGGACATCTAGATACCTTACAGCTTTTTTGTAAGCCCAGCAACCAAAATTAATACACACATTGTTTTGTGTGCAGAGATACTTACACCAATAAATCCTGAAGCGTTATTCGAGGAAATTATTTTTATCCATGTTTCATGTATGGAGAGTTAAAAGCATGGAATTCTAAAAGCACAGATTGGCAGTGATGGAAATAAAATTAAGATCTACTGACTCTCAACTCTACACCCAAATAACAGGGCTCCATGAAGGGAAAAAAAAGAGAAGATTGATTTAAACATGTTTTAATAACACAGTTTTAAAAACTTTAAAAATATTTAAATGCATGCAGTGAAGTTTAAGTCTGAGAAGAACTTTTTTAAGTGCCTGAAAATGGTATATTAAAAGTGAGCCTACATTCTTGTTGCCTGGGACACTAACAGAATATAGTAATTTTTTCCATCTTCCACCAGAAATTTTGAAGTAACTTTTTATTCCTGGTTTTGACTGAAAAGCGGGATGTTTTTCAGAGAGAGGAGATACTGTCCTTCAGCCTGTGCTTTGTCAAAGGGAATCTGGTCACTATTTTTGAAGGATGTCTCCCTATTTAATACTAAGTTTTGAGGCAATTTTTAAATGGAATATTGTTTTATTTTCTCAGGTTCACAAAGTAAAAAATTCTTTATATCACATTTTGTGAGGGCAGATAGCTTACTATAATGGAAGTTGAATTGAATCCAAGTCCATACTGTGAGAATGTATTTTCATATGTATATGACAAAGACACAACTTAGACAAATAAGCAATTTTAATTGAAAAATGCTGACAAAATCCTAACTATTTGGACTGTGCAATCTGGTTTTGATTTTAGACATAAAGGAGTCTTAATTTTATAGAAAAGATGTGATGGGACTATGTATAATTCAAAGTTCTCCATTGTCAATATAAATATTATGATCTTGGTCAACAGCAAGGGGATTGTATTCATTTTGGCAATATTCAAAATGCAGTCAACCATAGATTTATGAATGCCTTTAGACACTTTGCAATGGTGCATAAAACCAATCAATTATCCTTTTTGGCTAGGTTTATCTGGCACTGAGACTGGAAACCTGTTCTATTGTGAATTGTATGCACCTCAAAAATACATACAAACTATCTTCTTGTTTCTGTTTGGTTAATTAGTATACACGAAATTCCTAGCTGTACTGGGCATGTGTGGAGATTAAAGACACGGACAACCCTTTACACCAACAGGCACGGGAATCTTTGCCATCCAATTTTCACATGCATCCTATGTCTATGAAATGTATCTAGGAAGTAAATAAACCCAGTTTATCACTCTTTAGAACCTTGTTGGATGTATCTTCTTGTCTCAGCCTCCTGATGTTTTTAATAGATATGTGCAGCATGGAACTCACAGTTGTGTGGCATACCATGAGATTTTCGCAGCATTCTGAACCCCACGTGAATGCAAAGGACTAAATGTGTTTGCAGTATGGTTCCCTGAATAATTACTTGACTTAATCCATCAGTATAGGTGAGATCGGATCTTTGCCACCGCTGCTATTTGTAATCCTGATCAGAAACAGACATTTGTGCCAAACTGTGCATCCTGTCAATCTGCTCATATGAAACTCAGCAGTATCAAGGAATTTTCTTGAATACTATACAGTGGCTCCAAAGGAGCCAGAGAAAGATTCCCTGAGCTTCCTGCACATTCCTCTGCTTCATTCAAAAATGTCAAACCCCCTCTCTTCTGGGCTAAAATAAGCCATTTATTTAAGACTTTACTCCAATCACTAACCCAGTTCACCATTACATTAAAAATGGCACATCCCATTTTATCAAAACTGTTACGGCATGGAAGTTTTCTCCACATTCCTTAGTATATGTTGCATTTAGAGGATGCTCTCTTCAATCACACTATTAGTGTCTTGGCAGTTTAGTTATTGTTATTCATGAGGACTTCTTGATGCTTATCTGCAAGTTATTCAAAGAAGATCACATAGCAATGACCTTGAAATGAGAATGAATGAGGCCTCTGTGTAAATCAGTAACAGTCAGCCCAATGCTTGTATTTTTCACCTGGGAGAAAAGAAGACAGCTACTTGTGGTCACAAGCGTCTGTACTTGTACATAATAGTTGTTACTTATGCAGAATTAAACCGCTAACATATGAGGTGGAAAAATGAAAGTGAAAAAGGAAAGTTTTCAAAACTAGTGTTAAGCCAAAGCTACTAGAGCAGGGGAAATACTGTCAGAGAAGGCATTGTCTATATATGATTCAGAGCCTTTGAGGAAAACTTTAAAGACATTCCAGAAGAGCATAACATAATTAAAAGAGGTGCAGATATAGATAAATGCATTAAAGGAACAGCCAAATAGCACATTAGAGGAAAGTCTAAGTTTTGCTGAAGCACAGCTAAATACATTAGTCTGCTATAGCAAAAATAAGATGCTCCTTAAAATTTTAAATTTGGAGTTAATGAATAGCATTGCGTACAAAATAGTAGGTTGAAATCAGTGAGGAGGAAAATCAAGCTCTATTCTCCAGAATTACTTTTTTGAACCCTTAGGAATAAACAATAAATAGAAGTAACTGTCTTACTAGAAGAGCAACTATCAGATTGATAATACGGAAACCTTCAGTCTTTTCACCAACTGAAACCCAGAATTTGCTGAAGAAACTCCCATAAAACTTAAAAATGTCTTGGCACTCTGTGTAACAACATGTAGTAACTTCTGGCACTTGCTTGCACACAAGATTGCAGAGGCAAACTATGTCAACAGTTTCGAAAAGGGATTAGACAAATAGATGGACAGTATCTCCACAGGATAGGGATGTACTGCTGGTATCCCTAACACAATAATGGTGTATTGTGGGAGGTGAAGGAGGAATGGACCTCTGCAAACAGCTGGGTTTGTTATTCTTTGAATAGCCTCTCTTATTGTTACTGCTGGAGACACAAAACCCAGCTGGACAGACTGTTTGTCTGATCCAGTAAAACCTTTCTTATATACTTAAAATTCAGAGCTCTATTTAAATGCAAGAACCAATCTGATAGGCAGTATTAATCTATTGATGGATTGAAGTTTCCAGTCAGATTCACAAAGCCCGTCTAGGCAGTCTCTGCTCTGCAGGTATGTTCAGGCGAGCCGCATGAAGGAAGCCTACATTAGCAAGTAGTGCAGGCTAAGGGAAAAGGATTTGTGGCAGGAAAGAGTTAGTGCTGAGAATCTAACATCCACACCACATGTTTCAGAAAAGTTTACTTAGGGGTATTTCTACTCTAGTCCTGTGGCTGGAGGGTGTTGGGTGTGCTTTTGAAGTGCATCTTCTAGTTTGATCTCATCCAAAAGTAACCTAGTTCTATGATTTGAAATGGTTTCATGACGTGAATAAAAGCATGATAAATACTACAGAAGCACATGCTAAAATACCAGTGGTGAAAGGCAGGCATGGGTATCAGCAGTCATAGTTACATTTCAGTACTTTAAGCACAAAGGTCTTTCGCAGTCTGGGTTACTTAGGGCCATACTTGTGAAGGCTTTTCAAAGAATAGTGGATTCACTTCCAACCTTCTTTAGCATAAGACTGGATAAGGCTAAGGAAAGTATAAGATGTCAGAGCAAATATGAGCTTCATAGAACAAAAGAAAAGAACTTGTTTGCAAATATAAGCATTTGCTTTAACTACATTTATCCACCAGATGGTGTCCCACAACATATCCTTTAGTAGCTGCCTGAAAGAATGAGTAATGGTTCCACACCTTACGCAGATACCAACACTGAGTTTTTGAAACTCAAAAATATTTTTCAATAAGTGAATCAAGGAAAAAAATTTATAATTTATCAAAATGCCATATCTGGAAAAATCAGGGTAAATGGTGCCCTTCATTGCTGCATTGCATTTTGCTCATTTTCATCTTTCAATGAACCATGGAAGCAGGAACCTCTCAAGTGTCCGCATTTTATTAAAAGTGTAGAAAACTGTGTGGTTTAGAGAACATTGACGCTAAACTAATCAATTCAAGCTGGCTGAGGAAAAGAACAGGCTTATATAAATAGAAAATATTCAACAGTCTACTCAAGATTTTGAAAAAGGGAGGACACTAAAAAGTGGAAAAATAGATCCTTTTGATTAATGACTCCGTAATGGAAGAATGTTTCCCATCTCCATCTGTGTCCCAGACAAAGTGAAGGAGATGGTTTCTCTCCTGCCAGGACAAAAGCCAGCACAAAAGGAAGATCTTACAATAGGGAATTCTACTGAGTCTTCACTAATGGTGTCCCATGGAGTCACTAGTTACAACAGGGAAAGGAAACGTGACAGGTTAAAAAAAATCTCACAGAAAGCCAAAAGACGAGAATTTAAGGCTTTATTAAATAGGGCTACAGGTTTGTGTTTGAGGGTAATCTGGTTCTTGGCTTACAGGAATACACAGTATCACTTTAAATTCATAGCAGAATGGTAAGACAGGGAAAACCAAATAGATAATGAAAATAAAATATGTGGTTCCTGTATCGTTATGTGTCTGTCGACTAAACTGAAAGAGCTCATGGCAATGGGCTATGCTACTGTCTGTACAAAATGCTTCATAAACTCTTGGTATTTAAGACACTTTCAGTACTTCAAATTAGGAGCCTAAAGCTGGTTCTTAAATTAAAAGTTGAATCCTCAGTTGTATAATTACTAAGACCTTCTGCAGATTCAAGAGGTTGTCCTGATGAAATGCAGAAGAGATACACCTCTAGGGGATGGAATTCTGGTCTGAAACCACAGGACTGACGTGAACACGTAACCTTGCCCCCAGTTCACATCAAGTGACACCAACCTTTATCCTACAAGTTCTAGAAACACATTAGTGTCACGTGCATAAAAACACCAACTTCCTGATTTGTGTCTAGCTTTAGAATCATAGAATCATCGAATCATAGAATAGTTAGGGTTGGAAAGGACCTTAAGATCATCTATTCCAACCCCCCTGCCATGGGCAGGGACACCTCACACTAAACCATGTCACCCAAGGCTCTGTCCAACCTGGCCTTG
>WYDI02023215.1:9687-41291 GCA_009867235.2 Psittacus erithacus
GTGAGGTGTCCCTGCCCATGGCAGGGGGGTTGGAACTAGATGATCTTAAGGTCCTTTCCAAACCTAACTATTCTATGTTTCACTTGAATTTCATTATGGTTTGCAAGTGTGCTACTGAGGATCACTGTGCTGTGACAGTCTAGGAGAAATCTGCAGGCTGGATGTGACTCTGCTATGGATTTTGTGTGACAGCATGGTGCTGAGGAACTGCAGGGTGAGCTTGAACCAAAGCGATGAAAGGTTACCATCTACCACCTGAAATTAGTGAGAGTTGAAATGTTTTTGTAGTAGCCTTAGGGTAGCTGGACGTGGCCATGTTCCATGTGTTCTGAAAGAGAATTATTTTGGAATACTTTCAAATTCATAATTATTTCAAAATACAAACATTTTTATTACCATAGTCAGCCTGGAAGAAACAAATATAGCTGTGGCAAAATTTTACTCACAGCAGAGGAGCAATCAGTGTGGCTTGATTTGCAAGTTGATGTCTTCCATCCCTTGTGCCATCTTTGTTTAGTGGTTAATGCTAAAGTGGAAATTATTAAACCAAAATATTATTTTCTATTGGAAGGATTTTGCAAGTGATGTTTTCCTTTTGTACATTCAGTCTTTGGAATTCAAGCTTTCTTCAAAGTTGTTTTTTCTTCTTTCCTGCTTCTTTCAAATGAACACTGGCTTTGCTGTTCTCAAAGAGCCTCTAAAAGCATTTCTTTTAAGTGGCACTCAAATGATGTAGGGAGGGAGTTCTAAGTTGTTCATATATGTTTGTCTCAGTCAATTTGCCAAAGCCTAAGGGAGACCTCTCCATGCTGTGTAAAGCAAACTCGGATTGGGTGAACACCCTTCCTCCCCCTGGAATTTCTGTCTGTGGAAGAACAGGCTGGAATTTCTGTGAGTCTTAAATAATTCAAATCTAGGAATACTTTATTTCAACTTTTAAAGTTACAAATTGCATTGTGTTGGCCAAGCTAAAGTAATAAATATGAAACAATTATCTCAGAATATTTTGGTCAAGATGATAACACTTCCATTAAGTATTTCAGACTAATAAAATAATCTGGCAATTTTTTAACTCTGACTTTTTCCCCCCTCAGGCCTAATGTAATATAGGGCTGAGGGGAATATCCTGTGAGTGGCTCATAGTCCTCTTATAAATAATGCTTTCTTCATATCCTCATTTTCATAACTAAGTTTCATTAATGAAAATGCTATAAATAATTAAAGTGAAATATGTCAAGGCTAAGCACAGGGAAGCTGTGGCCAAGTAAACAAAGGGACTCCGAAGCTTTGGATTTATGTGTCTGAACTGCTGCATACAGCATTCTTGTCTAAGTTTGTCTCTTAAAGCTCTTTCGAACTTTCAGACAGGAAACCTTGTAGAAAGTTGAGTTAAAATGGGACCTACAAAAAAACCAGAAGTCACTAGCCTAAAAGTCATCCTGCCAATAAGCAGTGTTTCTCGCTGGTGTAAACTGTAGGAAATACAGAATGTAGAAAAGATTGTATAGAATACCTGGAAAAATCTGCCCCAGAGCTTGCTGAGTTTTTTTCTACAGTGGTGGAGAACATTAGAAAAGAATCTGTAGCTTGTTCAATATTCTGTATTGTTGTGGTAAATGCAAGAAGTTACTCTGGTGTTTCTTTTTATGATTTAATGACTTTTAGGATAAGTCTTTGATTATAAGATACTGTGGGTTGTTACTTGACAAGTTTAATAAATAAGTCAAATAAATAAGGTGTTACTCTGAATTGTTTCATACATCAATAATGCAGTATAAACTGCTTTTCTATTTGCTGTTTGGCATGTTTGTACCTTCTGGTACAGCTGCAACTTCCAGTGGCCGACATCTGTTAAATACCCAGGGAATTTCTTCTGAGGCTGTCCCTCCATTTGGTTGTAAATGGCTAATATCAGAGATTAATTTAGATACTCTTGTTTATAAATCTCCTGCTCATCTGGATTTCTGAATTTGGGATTTTATTTTTCTTTTTAGTCACAATAAATTAGTCATAATATGAAAATGCTTCATTCAAGGAATGAAATTGCATTTGCATCATGTCCTTTAGATATTACTGTCAGCTCTCTTGAGGAAAAGGGAGTTTGGGTAGATGCCGTTGATAACTCCTAACATGCTGAACGGATATTGCAGAAAATCAAACCCAGAAATATATGGTCCTGTATCAAATAAGAGACTAGATTAACTTAAACATAATGAAGATATTCTATAGTGTGTAGCTGATACGAGCATTGCATCAGTTTTACCTTGCTTTTTGTAAGGCTCATGCTGGTGGTGTGGTTAGACTATTTATTTATTTACACATTGAAGAGATGCAGAGGTGAATACGCCTTAAAATGTGCAACTGTAGATCTGTAGCTCTTTATTTATTGAGTCACAGATGTCAAGTGATGGATGTGTGAATATATATAGTCTTGTTATTGCTCTACATATTTTTTAATTGCTGGTGTGTTGCATCTTGCATTGCTGAGGCAGATATTGATGTTGCGTTCAGTCATGATGAGATGCAGAAGCTTTAAAACTTTTATTAATCTGTTTAGTTAATCAAAGCTGTTTCTTGTTTTGTTTGTTTGTTTATGGTTAAGATTCTGTTTCATTGTGGTGGGTGGTGCTGTGGTTTCCTGTATGTCTTGTTGACATAAATCACTCGTATTTAAGATCATTCGATACCTACGCACATCATCAGTTTCCTTTGTTAGATAGTGACTAAATATTACACTTCGAGGGTTTTGTTTTTTTTTTTCTTCATTGTCCATCAGGAAATAACTTCTAGTTTTCCTGAATGCTTTGTCAGGCTCTGGGTTCTTGCTTTCTCTCTAATCAAAGTACTGAGCGTCCTCAGCCTCTGCGCCTGCTCTGTGCATGCCACATCAAGCAGAGCGGAGCTGTCTGAGACGCAAAGTAATGCAGTTGCCAGCAGGAATATGATACTTGCTAAAGACTCTAGGAAAGCCTTTTATCTTTGGCAAGTGAGTATTTTACATGAAATTACACATGATGGTAAAGCCACAGATTTAAAGCATAATAACCATTCAAGAAATGTTTTCCTCCTTTAAGGTGTATTTTTAGCCACTTCTGCCTGGTTTTAAAACAAAAAATGTTTTGAAAGTTTGTACTTTTTAAAAGATACTCTGATGTCAGTTTATGGAAATGAATATTTGCTTTTTTTTTTTTATTTTACTTGTTTATTAATGATGCTTGCCACTGAAATCTAGATTATCAGCAAAAGGAGAAGCTGCTGCTTTTTGGTGCAATAAATTATAGCCCAGTATGCTTCTGAATGTGGGGTGTGTGATGGAAGCTGTTGAATTAAAAATATGAATAGGTTTAAATGTATAGGTTTAAGAATCTGCTTACATGATTTCTGTACATTTGTGTGATTTTCGTTCTTGTTTCAGGTGATCTACGCCATCTGTTTACAGAGCACACAGAAGTAAAGCGGCGCTTCAGACTCTCTTGAGCAGCTGAAAGTAGAAACGTTACCCAGAGAATGAAGCAATAAAACATCTCTCTGCAGAACCGTATGATTGAAAACGCGGTCCAGCCCTCCTCTGCTGCTGGGCATGCTTTTGTCCTCCTGCCCTGCTCGCCTGATGTTGCAGTAATACAGATGGATCGTAGAAGAGAGGCAGAAATGGAGCTACGGAGATCCTCCAGCCCAGGCAAGCTAAGCAAGAATGATATGGATACTGACAAGACCGTGTGCCACAGCTGCTGCATCTGCGGTAAAAGTTTCCCTTTTCAGAGCTCCTTGTCGCAGCACATGAGGAAGCACACGGGTGAGAAGCCCTACAAATGCCCTTACTGTGATCACAGAGCTTCCCAAAAGGGCAACCTCAAGATCCACATCCGTAGTCACAGAGCAGGCACTTTAAGTCAGGGGCATGAGGTGGAGATGGGAGAGGCACAGCTGGGGGAGATGGGTGTTTCGGAGGGCCTTGGTGGGTGCACCAGCCCCACTAAAAGTACATCTGCCTGCAACAAGATCTTGAATGGTACTGCTCAGGTTGATAGCAGCAAGATCTTGTTGAGAAGCAGCAAGAAGGAGGTCGTGGAGGCGGTTCCAGCCGAGGTGGATGGCAAGCTGACCTCTTACCAGTGCACCTTCTGCAAAAACAAATTTGAAAGGAAGAAAGACCTGGAGCAACACCTACACCAGGTCCATAAACCATTCAAGTGCAGGTTGTGTAGCTACATGACCCTGAGGGAGGAGATGCTGTTAAGCCATGTAGAGAAGGACCATGCTCAGGTCCCAAATGGGGGGGCCTACACTGAGAACTGCAAGAGTGAGCCGAGTGCAGGCGAGTTTCCATGTGAAGTCTGTGGTCAGGCTTTTAGTCAAACCTGGTTCCTGAAAGCTCACATGAAAAAGCACAGGGGGTCATTTGATCATGGGTGCCACATTTGTGGTAGGAGATTCAAAGAGCCCTGGTTTCTCAAAAACCATATGAAGTCACATGGCCCCAAGACTGGGAGCAAAAACAAACCAAAAAATGATTTGGAGCTCATAGCCACTATCAATAACGTGATACAGGAAGAGATGATTGTGACAGGCCTATCTCTGTATGAAGTTTGCACCAAGTGTGGAAATCTGTTTACAAATATGGAAAGCCTGAAAGTGCATAATGCTGTTCACTACCAAGCACAGAAGGGCAGCACTGGGGATAAAGCTGAGGACTTAATTGATGGGAGCCTAAGCACCTCAGTAACGAAGCAGTTTTTCTTGCAGTGTCTCAATCTAAGGCCATCTGTAGGGCTGGACAGAGTTACAAGAGAACAGCCTGGGAAAAGAGTAGCCGAGCTGGATCCCGTCAGTAGCTACCAAGCTTGGCAGCTGGCCACCAAAGGAAAAGTAGTAGAGCCCTCAGAGTATGTGAAGTATGTGGGATGGGACGAGGCCCTGGCGGATGCAGATGTGACTTACGACAAGGATAAAAGAGAGTATATCCTTGTCAACCAGGAGAAACGCAAACGAGACCAGGACTCACCCAGCTCTTCCAGCAACCCCAAGAAGAAGAGCTGCACCAGTGGGCGCCTGGAGAAAACTGGCAGCACCCTGTCAGGGGAGAGCTGCCCACTCGCCCAGGGGGACCTGGACTACCGCCCTGCCTCACGGCAGAGCCGGCGGGCCACCCAGAACAAGTCCACTGAGTGCTTCGAGTGCGGCAAGATCTTCCGCACCTACCACCAAATGGTGCTGCACTCCCGGGTGCACCGCAAGGAGCGTAGGAGCTGCCGTGAGGGGGGGACGGCTGCCCAGCCAGACCGCTACGGCTCCAGCAGCGAGGAAGGGGACTCGGGGTCTGTCAGTGGACCTAGCACCCCGGGATCTGTGTCTGCCCCGGAGGACTCGGTCACCTCCTGCCTGGGGGAGGAAGGGGCTGAGGAGAGCTCGGAGGAGGGAGTGGCCAACCCCTTGCTAGGTAAGATTGCTTCCAGCTTTGCTCTGCATGGTGTTGCCGGTTCCTGTGTCTCCCGATGCAGGACATGGTGATGAGCAGAGGGAAATATGTGTGAAAGCATATGAAAGGTTTCAAGGCAGTTTGGTTGAGGTCCTGTGCCCACTGAGTGCTGCTGCTTGTCTTGGCATGGTGACTTGTTCCTGGCACAGGTAATAAAAGCAAGATCAGAGGACTGCTTCGTAAGGTACAAGTGAATCTGTGTTTTCATGAAAGACACCCGAGAAATAATTTAGTTGCCCATAGCAACAGTGTATGGGCAACTACTCAATGCTGTAGGGTAGTGTCTTCCCTGGATATCTTGGGGGCTGTTTTTCCCCAGTTTATGGGCACCTTGTGCCCTGTTCTGCCTGTAGCATGCAGGTGTAGCAGAGGCACAGCCAGTGTGGTGCAGCCCTGAAGCATGTAAACTTGTTAATCGTCAGCATGAGAGGCATCGCTCTCTTCTTCTCTGCTTCACTTCCAAATTGTGTTTATAACTCCAAAGGCTATAATTAATCTCTCTGGATTAAAGCGGTCCTTTGAGTCCAACACTACTAAATGGAACAAATTATTCTCCAAATAGCAGCAAAGTAAATATTTAAAAGAACACCATTAAGCACTTCTGTAGTTTTTAAATATATTTTCTTTTTGTTCTTCACCATTCTTCGTTTATAATACCCTTTTAGAAATGTGAGATTAACCATTCTTTCCTTACTAGCCTTTTGCTGCTTTTTTGTTTGTTTTCTCTTTGGCAAACAGTAATGTTTTCCTCTCATTTTCATTCCTTTTGTTGTGAAGAACATAGTTATCTGTAGAGTTAAACTCATTTTCAAGACCATCGCAGATGAAGTAATTTGCACCGTTTTGGAAGAGGATGGGGTTATTCAAGTAGCTGTGTTCTGTCAGGATTTTATATAGTGTTGTGCTTTCTCCTGGCTACAAGACCTCACAGCAGCAAAGGAACATTTTCCAGAACTGTGTATTGTTACATGTTTTTCATAAAGTTTATATGTATATTTTTTATATAAAATATATGTATATTATTTATATGTATCGGTGTATATATATAAAAAATTTGTATAAAATATATGTATATTATATGTATGTATATGTGTGTGTATATGTATAATATACATATATATACACTAAACACACTTTTTGGTCATTGAGCTGCTTTTGTCAAAGTCCCATGGTTTTAGAACAATTAAAGTTGGAGCCAACACTGCTTGTAAGGCGTAGAGGGAAGAGAGCTCCAGAGGACTGAAGCTGTAAAAAATTAAACTCATCTGTTTGTCCTTAAATTAACAAGAATGGTCCTAAACTTGATTTTGCTACAACTTGGATCAAGTCCCCAGTGGACAAATTGGGTGAGTGCTTGAACAGAAATGTAAATTAAGCCAGGAACTCCTTTTTCTTTTTTTTTTTTTTTTTTTTTTGCCCTTTCCATAAACCACAATTCTAAAAAGTCCCAGTGACAGGCTGACTTAAATATTTTCTCAGCGATTACTTGCCTATAGAATTTAGCTTTCCTATCTGCTGTTGGATTTTGGACACTTAAATGAACTTCATTATGGAAGCGTACATACTTTGTGTGAAAATCCATCAGCTGCTGCCTGAAACACCTTGGTACAGTTGACACAAGATGTAGTGATAAACCTTCAGCTTTGTCTACAGTTAAATACGGTTGCCATGTTTTACCAGTGAATGTACAGTTGCCTTATGGAAACTGCTGTGGTGGAAAAGTGTCTCTCTGTAGATGGCTAAAAACACCAGAACACTGATGGTTAAAAACACCAGAACGCTTCTTCCATGATGTTCAAGTAGGAAAGCTGTTCTTACACGGTCTCCACATGAATCACTCTTTCTAACAAGAGGAGCTGTTTCATCTCTTTGCCTGTCCTGCTTCTTAGCTCAACTCAAACTTTAAGCTCTTCTTGCAGGAGTGAAAGGTGACAATTATATTAACATGGCAGTTTCTGTCAAAGGAATTAAGTGACTGGCTTAACCTATGCCAGTATTCAACACCTGGAAACGTATTTGTCATGGTGCCAAATTGGTCCCCATGTTTAACTGTAAAGAAGCAGCAAACTGATGGGCCTAAATAAAGGTACATCTTGGAACAGGGATGTTTTTGCATCGGTGGGCTGGGAGGGTGGCAGGTGTGTGTTGCATTTGCTAACATCACAGCTAAAGAGATAATCAAATATTCAACTGGCTAATAGATTATGACCAAGAGAAATGTTACCCTTGCTTATTAATAGAGCTTACTTAAATAAAATCACTGTGTCACTGAAGTGAATGCTTTTTACAAGTGACAAAAGATTTTTGGGATTCAAAAGAAAGTTGTTTGGTAATGGTGGTGGGTTTCTTTGTTTGTTTGTTTAAAGGATTTTTCATAGGTTAATGTTCAAGACTTAAGTGTCTCAGTTTTCTCTTTTTGGCACGCAGATTTATGGACACTGCCCTTATATTGTTCTCTAAGGACAGGAGACCTTTTGTCCATCAGGCTGTAGGATTATTTTTACTCTTCAGGTTGCTGTTCTAACTTGAGAGGCCTTCTTTCCCTCCCCTATGAACAGAAACTTAAAAGCTTAAAGAATATAGGCCAGATTCCACCCTCATGTATGCTCCTGCTAAAATCAGGTGTTCTGGTATGGCCTTGAAGCACATTTTGTCCTAGAAGTACTGTGGTTTGCTGTCCTCCACTGCAGCTTTTCATAGTCACTCTTGCAGGTGAAGCTTTTCCATCAAGAGCTGTGCTCCAGCCCTGCAGACAGCATCCTTTCCGAGTGGAGGTGAGCAGGTGGTGCTCTCAGTTCCTCTTCCTGATGTGCCTCCTATGGTGGAATTTTTACTCGGGCTACAGTCAGGAAAATCTTGGGCTACTCATAAGGTCATATAACATCTGTAGCCTTTTTTTTGCTTTCACATCTTCACTGGTTTTCTCCCCTTTGACACATTACTGTGTTATCCTGGTTCAGAAAAGGGCCTTGAGACTGCCAAGTGTTGAATGCTGTGGCCTTGACTCAGCTGAAGGTTTTTCTTTGTGTGGTTAATTCTTAATCAGCTGAGTAGTCCTGTTGTGTCTGCACAATCACAGAAATCCTGTTGTGTCCACAGTGTCCTGCGGTGGGGAAACTGGCAATGCACCTCTGTGGTCACTTAGGGCCAAGGGATGTTGAGGCTGAGAAGTACTGATAGGGCTTACTGCGAAAGAGAAAGAATTGCACCTTGCATGTGAAATGGGATTGAGAGCCTCCAAGGTAGGCACTTCTTTGGTCTTAACACATCAGTAATTTGCTGTCTACATAGACTAACATAATGATTTCTCAGTCACTGGGTCTGCAAACCCAGCTTATCAGCTGTCAGGGGGTAAGCTAGCTGGTTACAAAGTGCTTTCCATCTTGTTGGATGGAGGGTAAAAATTAGGTTTCTGGAGTTATGCATGGTGTACCATGTGATACCTGTAATACTTTGTATATATGCAATGAGGTATAAGTGCTTTGTGTGACAGCCACATGGGAAGAGGTGGCCCAGAGCACATTCACTCCATTAAGAGCAGCCTGAATATTTTTGAGGTCTTCCTGCCTCGTATGAGTCTTCATTTTTATTTGGCATTCAAGCCACTAGCAAACTGTACCTGAATTTCCACTGAGTTGCGTCCAGACTGTTTGAACCGCTTATGAGTTGTTGCACAGCACTTCTCCAGCTCGAGGCTTTTTTTTTTCTCTGTGACTTTCATTTTTAACTAAAATGAACCCCAGAGCTATGACTGAGGGAGTGGAGGGGGATTATGCATTGTGCTGATAAAAGTGGAAAGGAAAACACTCTGTCTTTCTAATCTTCCATCTTCTCAACTAAAATGTAGGTTTTGGTATGCCAAAGAAATAATTCAGCCTGTGTGCATTTGGCTGTGTGCAGTTTTTAAGGCTCAGTGTGGGCCCCCTCATTGTCATTGTATGCTTAGCAGTGAAGGTGTTGCAGTCTGTTACGTTAGGCACGATGAACGATTTCAGTTCTGAAGTGAAGAAGGAAATACAGGTTTTGAGGCTGTGACTGCTGTTGACAGGTGGGAAGATGAAGAAAACAAATACTGCTTGGTGCTTGGCAAACACATAGTAAAAGCACAGGCCTGTGATACCCCAGTCAGTAAAGGAATGCCATAAAGATACTTCTTTTTGCATGGAAGCGCCAGACTGAACAGGAAGGAAGTGTTAAAAAGTAATCTGGAGAGGGAAAAAAAGAAGTTTTATATAGGAATAAAGGAGGAATGCTGCTTCTAGGGTGACCTTGTCAGGGAAGGATGTCAGGTAGAGAGGGTATTGCTCCTTGGAATGCTGCTCCAGTGGAAACAATCATAACCATTTTATTTCCTTCATCTCCCTGCATCTTCTCTCCCTTTTCTTCTTCCTTTTTATCTCCTGTCAGACTCCTCTGAAGTTTTGAAATGCTTTATTGAGGGACTGATTCACCCTTATTCAACAGATGCTGTTTTTATTACACTGGCTAATGCAGGAAGGAGCTGATTGCAGAGAACAGAGAACTGTTGCACAAGGCCCTGTACCAACACTGCTTCAGGCTCAAGGAGCTCATAGGCTGACTAGATGAGGGAGACACAAGCTGCTAGACTGCACAGCATTTTAAAAAAACCCCCACAACAAACAATGAATACAAACAGTGCTTTCTGCCTGTGTTTGGTTCATGTTTTACCACCAGGAATTAATTGGTGGTATGGTGGGACTTGCTCAGGAGGTGATGAGCTCTATGAAGGGGTGAGACAAGATGGGAATAAGGTGTGGGGAGGAGAGAAGGGGAAATGGGGGAAGGAAGAGAGGAGCAAGACCTTAGTGAAAAGGAGTTGTGCCTGCACCGTGAGGTTTCGAAGAGGAGGGGAGGCTGAAAAGAGGTGTGGGATGGTGTTGGGGTTCAAACACTCTAAGGCAATGCCAGGATGCTGGTTGTCTTGCACTGAAGCCATGAGGGCTCGTAACAGCTTACACTGAGAGGCTGGTGACTTCAAGAAGGTTGCCATGTGAAGTGCAATAGTGGAGTAGTCACATGAATGGGAGACAGCAGCAGGAGCTCGCCTTGTCCACACCTGCCACTGGACTCACCGGCTTGTTACTGACCTGCTGAAATGTCTGAACTCTCAGCTCCTTCCTTGGCTTTAGCTTAAGTTAAAAAAGGGACCAGTGCCTGGTTTTAAAGCTCTTCATGCTTGTTACATTTAAAAAACTCTTAGAAATCCATGGCCAGACATTGGTTTAGTATCTTTGTTAGTAAACTGAAGGAGAAGAGACAGCTGTTTGTGAATTGCTTACAGGTTATACAAACTGAGAGATGGAGCACATACCATTTATCCCAAGCATATTATAAGAAAATTCTATATGTAAATGAGAGTGCTTGAATAGAAACATAACATTAGCATGTTTTGTGAAAGAAGAAGAGTAGGAGAGACTTACAAAGCATAAATTTGGACTTTGTTTTGCTCAGATATAAATCATAATGAATCCAAGAGCTGGAACTTTCTAACAAAGAGTTCCCAATTTCATAAGGCTTTTGATTTAAAATAAAAGTAAAAATTGTCTTGAGTTGCTTTAATTTTCCAGTAAAATGGCGAGGCTATAATTTGGGTGAGGGGAGGAACTAGCTAAGTGAGTGCAAATAGAAAAATTAAAATGTATAGTAACTCCAAAGAAGAAAGATAGTCCTAGTAAATGTTCTCTCTTGCCGGAGTGAGTGCATGTAAAAAAGCTGTCAGTATCCAGCACCAGGACTTCATTGTTCTGCTTATATGAAGAAGTGCTCCCCTGTGGAAGTGTTCTCCACTGTTTAAAAAAATCAAACATTTTTACTGTATATCTTAATCAAATAATTACACTTCAGATACTTCTCATGTCAGATTCTCACTTATTGTAAATCTTAAGTATGTTGAAGTTATTTAGCTTATTTATTTTGCAGAATAACATATTAAAAATTGGGGAATGTCTCAGTGCTGCACAATTAGTAACTCCTGCCTCAGGCTTCCAAGAAATGAGGTAGTTTCAGGGAGGAAGAGTGTCTCAGTGGCTTCTGTTATATCCCTGCCACAGAGATAAAAACATTACACTGTGATTACACATTTCCCCAGTTAGTTTTGGCATTGCTGAGGATGGTTGTTGGCATATAAAACCCCCTCAACTTTATAACCCAATCTAATTGTTTTGGTTGTTAACACCAGTGGGATTAATGCCAGGACTTTAAATACAGCAAGTTGATGTCTCTGCCCAGCTTCTTCTGTGACTTGAACCAAGGACCATATGCTTGCAGAAGTAAGATTTCTTAAGCATTGTTTGGGACTTTGAAGTTCAAACTGTTCCTTAAGGCCCATTCTGTGGATCAGGACTAGATCAGTTACCTGGTTTGAATGTGCCTAATAATACCATTCAGAAATTTCTCTTATGTCCGCCTTGCTGTAATGTGCGCAGTCCAGTCATGATGTGTGTAGCAAATCCACATGCAGTGTGGTATTTTCTCATGATCTGAAGTTTCTCTGCAAAGTACTGCAGGTTGAAGCATCATTTTTAACCAATACAGACCTGTGTGTATCTCCACAGCAGCACTTTGTTACCTCTTCCCTCCCCTTTGAACTCTTCTGCGCTCCTCAGGACTGCAGAGGCTATCTTCTATGTGTGAGTATATATATATTCCTCTGGTGCAGCTGCCATCAACAATAGCTTTTTGCTTTCATTTATTTTTAATTGTGGGTTGACATGAATGGGAAGAGGAACTGAGGAAACAGAAGAAAATAGAAATTATGCTGCTCATCCCAAGCAAATGGATAACAAGAAAAATTCTGGCAGCTAGGATCACTGAAGTGTGTATCAAGGGGAGAGGAAGAGAGAAGAGCCATAGGACAGATACAGAGGTGTGGTTAAAAACTTCTGTTGGATGTGTACCTCACACATGTGAAGTTACTTGGCCCTTGTTTATTTTAGGGTGATGGTGGGAGCTCTGCTTCCAGAAGCTCATACAAAAAGTGTTTGACTGGAACAGGGTGGCGATGCTTTGGGATAATGCAGTCATTACCCTTTAATGCTGTACATTACCCTGACGTCATACAACTAAGGAACGTTTAACGATTGCCCTGTAGGCATCTTGGGTAATTTCCACAATGTGATTACGCATTACTGGGTCCTGGTTTACTTAGTCTCCTGTAATGTGGGTGGCCAGCAAGAGTGTTAAACAGTAATTCAGGTTCCTCTCCCAGCGGAGCATGGTGATGAGGAACAGATAACAGTCAGCTCAAGTCAGAACTAAGTCTTGCTGGCTGAGCTTGAGATACTTCAGTAGATGAATGACTTCTCAAGACAGAGATTGCAGTTGCTCAGAGACAACTTCTTTTGCAGCAGTTTGAACTTATTAATCCAACTGTTGCATTGCTTTTATTCCTTGCAAACATTTATGTGGGGGTCTTGTTTAAGTACTGAAGAATTTTGTGCGGGGTATTTTGATACAGCTTGTCAAAGATACTTCTACTGGATTTAGCTTTAATTGTTAATGTTCCTGTTTTTGCAAGTTACTGTATTCAGTAACAAGAGACACAATTAGAAGTATTGTTCAGACAGTTTATTGTAGCTGTAGTCTGTGATACGAGCAACCAAAGCATAGCTCAGCTTGGAAGAAAATTTGTGTCAAGATGCTAAGGGCCAGATAGGTTTACCCATCCTTTATTTTATCTATCAGGAAGCAGGGAAGTTGGTGCAGTTTCTTAGAAGTAGGTGATAGTAGGATAAGCTTTGCCCTGAAGCTTCTGTCAGATGACCAAAGCAAGATTAGTTCTTCATACTTCTTCCGCAGCTTTTGGAAATGTTGTCACAAGAGCTGCTTCTAAGGATCGTGTGTGTTTTATGTTCAGCCCTTCTTGAATTGCCAATTCCCATTCCGTGCTTACCAAGCGCTAGTATTTCTTTGTAAAATAAATTCCAAGGGTGTGGAAAGCTGTTAGCCATCTTGTTTTCAGTTTGTGCATTCAAAAATATCCCTTCATGTTTAAGTCAGTTGCCTTGCCACAGGAGTTCCAGTTTTCATAGTAAGCTTTTAGCTTTTCTTCAGCAAGTATCACAAACATCTGCATATAGGGATGCACACTCAGGTATCCAGCTGCATAGTAACTCGGCTTGTTCAAAACACTCATTTCTTGACACCTACCCTGACCTTGCTGCCTTGTAAAAGCCAGTTTAGCAAGCAATTCTGGTATTTCTTAGTACTGATGTTTCTATTACATCAAGTTATAGCATGTGAAATACTGCTTTGTGACATTTATAGTCATAAGATCACATTGTGTAGTGCTTTTATTTTTAGCAGTTTCTGATTAGTGAGCAAGGACTTCCTTCCCCCCATCTAGTAAAACAAGATTCAGGCAATGAAAATGGCAATGCTAGTGTTTTTTATCTGATTTCCAAATATTTCAGTAGTGCTGTAGCTGTGTTCAGTGGGATTATACTGATCTGTAAATCCCTGCTAATGAGGGACTTGTGTCTTTGATGCTAAATGTTTTTGCTGCTCTTAACATCATGGTTCACAGTTTGCTTTTTATCCATCTAAAACCAGGTTTTCTTTGTTAATGTGTTGGATTTGGCAGTAGATGCTCTCAATGGGTATGGTGGGCTAAATTCTGTGGGAGCTGAAACCTGGGGAGTCCCCAGGCTGCACAGGGTATAGAAGTAATGCACGGTTTGGCCTACTGTTGGTAGATAATTTGTTTTCTGAAGGTACATTTTATAAATACAAGTTTTACTAGGTATTGCTTGATTTTACTTTTATTACTTCTTAACTCAGTAGTCTCATGCAAGCGCTGGATTGCTAAAAGTTGAATGGGGCTGACTGTGGTACCAGTCATACCAGTAGAAGTCGAAAGTAGCTTAGCTGTAGTCAGGGGAGCCCTTTACAGTGGGAGAATTGATAACTTTTTATTTTATTCTCAGTTTTTTTTTTACTGCCTACAAGATTTATCAGCAGCAAGCCTGGGTTTTTAGGGAGATGAAGAGCATATAGTGAATTGTGTGGAAACTGCGGAACTCTCTTGAGTTTTCCATTAGAATTTTCAATGCCCTAGTCCTTGAATGAGACTTTTGGATCCTTGTTGCACTTAGTGTGTGACTGCTGCTGTTCCATATTTTGTGACCAATACCTAGACATTATTTTCAGTGCCTGGAATGGATTTGCAAATGTGTAAGGAACTTACTTTCATGGTGAATTTGTTTTCTGTGTTTATAGATGGCATGAGTTTGAACTGGCAAATTGCTAAATGCTTTGGTCCTGATCCAGCAAAACTCATAACTGCTGGCTTGATTTTAAGCATATGAGCAGTCAGGTTGGAGTCATTAACAACTGCTTTGTTGAACTACTTAGCACCTAATGGCTTGAGGTTAGAGAAGAATAGAGAAATCTTTCTTTGCTGTAATCGATGCCAGTGTAAATGGCATATCCTGAAATGTACTGTAGCATACAAACTTTACAGGTGTTAAGATTAGGGGAAAGAAATGGGTATCAGACTTGTCTTTTGTGGGTACTCTCTTACTGGATTCAGTTACGCTTTAGTGATGCTAAGGGAAAAATTCAACACCTTGTTCTTTTGAAGTGTAGAATCTCTGTTGAGAAAGTGTCAGTGTGAAACACAAAAGTATTCTTTCAGCTGATACTTGTAACTTGGATATCTGTGCTTATTTCACATGGATTTAGAGCATGAGATACTTCTCATACGGACCCATGGGGAAAGATTTGCCCTTCTACTTTTTAGAACTTTGTTTTCCAGGTTTGTAATCTCAAACCTTAGATACTACTTAAGCTCTGTCACTTCAATAAAAAGAAAAACAAATAACTATTAAAATGAAATCATATCACAGCTGTAATGTTAGTCTTGTTTGGGAGCCATAAGTTAGCGATAGTTACTCTAAGTCATCTTCCCTGTTGTCCCACTCCTTCCCCCCTCCTCCAAAGGATACAAAATCACCCATTTATTTATTTTTTGAATTTGGGGTTAGTTTGTAATATAAGGCACTCGCAAACCTTGTGTTTCTTTGAGATAACAAATTCATCAGGCAGTTGAAGGCATCAGCTACACCTAACAGCACTTCAGAGGTGTGTGTTATCTCAGGATAGCATATGTCTTGTGATGTCTTATTGCTTAAATAGCATTTGAGGCAAGCTACTGTCAGCAGAACCTAAATATTTTTTGGAGGGGGAAAGAAAAGCACAACACAAGGGAAATATATGGATTATTTTGGAAATGTGAACCTCGGGTCTACGCAGCATCTTTATTTTTCCTACTCTTTGAAACATTTTCTGTGTATTTTAAAAATAGAGGTTGCATGCCAGTGTTGTGATGGTGAAAGACAGCACAGTGAAATAGGATGATAATTTGGATGTAAAAGACTTCATTTCTTCCCATCCCTGCTGTACCCCAAGGAGGTGGAACAGCTGTTGCATGCAGTTGTTGCCTTTTGCATGTTTTGCTAGTTGTGTAGCGCTATTGAACCAAAGGTATGTTCACTTTTCTGTGATTAAGCCTTTACTGGCTTGATAGTAAAGCCTTTTTTAGTAGTTAATGAAGCAAATAGATCCTTCTCTTTTCTTAAAAGAGAATTCAGGAAGTACAGCTTATACTGCACATGGAACACATTAATCCTAAACCCCTTATAATACTTGCAGAAGTTTCTTGTCCTTGCACATGCCTGTATCCACATGCACAGCAGTTTCCCAGAAGCATCTTAACCTCAAGTACAGCTGAAGCCTGGAGAAGCCTTAAAAAGCCCTCCACAGAATGTCAGGTTAAGTTGTAACTGGAAAAACTTAATCTTTACTTGAATTGTTATGGGACAACGGAATGGGTGCATGTAAGTAAGAATCACTTACTTGCTGCTGTAGTGCTAAATACATTTGACAGGGAAGCCTCAGTGCTGTTATTTGTGGGGAAATATGCAATATTGTTTATTTCATTATTGTATATACACAGACAGGACTTACTGGTTACAACTGAAACATGATCACTTATGATTCTATGGTTGTATGATTTTGCAAGTGAAGTTGTCATGGTTTTTTATCTCTGATGTTATCAGCATGCAGTGCCTAATATTAAAGCCTGTAATGGAACAGAAGTGTTATTAATGCATAATGAAATTCTTACATGCCAGTAAAATTTTCTGCTAGACTGACCTTTCTTGGTCAGATTAGAGCAAGATTTTGTATGATTTTCTTTTTTTAAAATATCTTAGGATATACTTAGTAAGTTGAAGTACTGAGTTCACTCAACCAAGGCATCATGGACAGTATTCTTCATACAGTATTTACTCAAATTCCAGTTTTGCAACTTTCTTTGAGGCCTTTAGAAGCCAAAAGGAAAGAAACATGATACATACGGAGGTGAAGGTTGGAATGGGCCAGAAACATAATGTAATTGAAAACTCTGTCAAGCTGAAAAGGGTTTGAGAAAGGCAAGGCAAAAAATTGGGAAGTGTGGGAGTGTATGTAACAAGTATAGGTTAATATACATAAATGGGAAAGTGCTGATGTGTTACTATTAGAGATGCATCCAAATGATGTAAACAACTTATTCTGGAAGCTCATGGGTACTTCCAAGAAGATCTCTGATGCTGACAACACCACAGAGATTCCTGTTGTAGAGGGAAGTGAAGGGTATGCAAAAGCACAAGCCAGAAATGTAGTCTTCTGCAGTAACTGCCCTATCTGTGAATTTGCTTTCTGGCGTGAATAAGTTCGGTCTGATGCACAGTATCAAAAGTATCACACAGTATATACTGTAAGGTAACCAATCGAGATTTCTTTTGTTGAGGGTTTGAATTCAGAGTGAGACAAACTATACCATATCTCAGCGGTGCTGTGGAGAAAGCAGGCACCCAGGCTGGTGCTGCTGAGAGCTGGGTGCTGTGAAGCCATGAATGGGACCTGGCTGGGGGCATTTCCCTTTGATCCAGCTTGTTGCAATGATCATGAAGTTGTGAATTGAAGGGGGTGATGGAAGATGTCTTTGAAGGTGTTGGTCTAGATTCAGGCTCTTGTCAACTGAAACCTATAGGTGGTTTAAGCAGCCCTAGGGGACAGCCTTGGAAGAAAGCTGAATCAGTGGCACAGGGAAATAAGCTGGAGGTAAGCAAAGGTTGTGTTTGCGTGAGTGGTGTCATGGTGTTAGCTTACTGGTCAGAGAACAGCCATGAGGATGGCTGAGGCCTGGAACAACACATGCCAGGGAGGTTGGCATGCTGTGGGGAGTCAGCCTATGCGGGCACAGTTGGCTCTGAGAAAATGTTGTTTAAAGGAAGTGAGTGACTGCAAAGTGCATGTGGAGAGAAGGTGGAGCACCAAGGGAGGCGGCAGTGTAGCGGAGTGTCACTGTGTTTGTGTTAGGGTGTGGGAGTGTGTTGGGGCAGGAGGTTACACCATGCCCTGCCAGTACTCTGCATTAGCAGTCCTGGCACTCAGAGCTACGCACAGCAGTAGAGTGCAGGTGAAAGAAAATCAGGTAGAAGTTTCTTTCAGGTCCCGAGAACAGCAGAAACTGAAAAGGGAAGGAGAAGTGATAACTGTGAAGCATACAAATGAGGGATTCCATTTTGATATGTTGCATGTCTTAGTGTTTCACCTGGTAAATCACAAGGATGACTATATTCCTTTGTGCCTTTTCAGTTGAGTGCTTGAGTGTTGGGAGATAATAGTTGTGTTTGGAGAAACACTTTGAAAGAAGACATTTGCAGTTCTTCATCTGTTTCACTTTCCTGGTGTGCAGGGAAAAGGAATAAATACATTTTTATCGAAAGTGTCACTGAATGGAAAGATCCGAAATGATAAAGTGATGGACTTTGAAAACTTGACTCTTAAAACTGGTGTGGCTGGACCACTTGGCTTAAATGTAACATGTCATTTCAAAGGCACTAAAGCCAGATACATGCCCCAGATGTTTAGATTCAGTGGAGCAAACATGCATGGTGTTTTGAACAAAGTTGCCTATACTCTAGCAATGAGTATTTTATGAATAATACTGTAATTCCACACACCCTTCTCTGCCTATATTTTCACACAAATAAATTGGCACCCAATGCAAGGCACTGTTTGTCAAACCAGCTTCAAAATCTTAATGTGTTGTTTTCTTGTTACAGATGCTTGAAAGTACTTGCTGTGTTTCTTTCCTTTAATGAAATTAACAGCTTGTTGAGAGCTAAGGTTGCACGTTGGATTCCTGATCAGTTGTGCTTATACAGAATATTTTATTTGCTGCCTTTCTTTCATTTTTGGGGCATTTGTATAGTAACAGAACTTCCATTAACTCCTGCTGTTTATTCTTTACCCTTAAGCTATAGCCTTTTGTTGTGGCATCACAGTGTTGGCCCTGGAACCAATTACTGTGCATGAGAACCAGAAGATGATGAAGCTTATTCTGCACCCATTGTTTTCCAGTAGTCTTGGTGCATGTAAGCCCCTCGTAGTACATGGAGCAGTAGGATAAATCTGTTTAAGAACTTTGTAACACTGCCTGGGCAAAAACATCAGTAAAAACAATACGGGAGAAGGCTTCTTTGTTGATCTCTTGTTTTACAGTCCCGAGAGCGTAGCTGGGAAGGCTACAGCATTCTTCCTGCATTTGGGGAGTTGGGATGTTCTCCATTAGTTTTGATGTCTGTCTCTTCCCTGGAAGCGAGTGCATGTGCAAATGTGGTACAGATGTTGTATGAAAGCTTAATTATGCCTCTGTTTACTTTAAACTGTGGTGCTTTCTGTTGTGACCCCCAGCCCCCACCCCAGAAGGCTTTTCCTGAGAAGGGAACGGAAACCATTTTCCCATTCTTCCGTTACTCAGGGGTTAATTATATTTTGCCCTGCAAGTGTACCTCAGCAAAAGCTGAATGGAAATACAAGTCTCTTTTGACAGAAAGGAGGAAGTTTTTAGACTAGCTTAGATTTTCAGTTCTTTTTTTAGGAATTAGAAGTCCTTACCAATTTCAGCCAAAGGAAGAAATCCCACCCTGAGGTTACGGTTACGTTTCATCCATTCCTCTGAGGGAGCTTAAATCTCTCTGCTATTTCCTCATGTGTCGTTGCTGGTCGTTGACAGCCAGCTGGGTTAAATTGTCACAGGTGCAGCCTTAAGCAGCTATCAGGAACTGAAGAAGCAGGGGTAATCCCACTTAGGAAAACCCCTAGTAGCTTGGTGCTCACTTGAAGCAGTAGAGCAGAAATACAGTTAGTGGCAGTTAGAAACAAGGCAGAAGAAAATTCTTAGCTCATGCATCAAAGTTAAAGGGATATACTGCGCTCTGTTTGCTGGGGTTAACGTGTTACCGCAGCTCTTTGCTTAAACTCTTCTGTCTTCTCTATCTGAACTCCTGAAACCAATGAAGAAACTGCTTGCTTACACTCTTAAACTAATACTGTACTCTGGTTATGGGATGGCAGATAATACAGTTAGATTGGACATGTATTTCTATTTTGCTGTGTTTATTTCTTTGTATGCCTTTGTGCTTGTGGACATTTCGTGCTTTTACAATTGTCAGTATAATCTTTTCCCCCTTCATTTTTAAACACCACCTCCAATACAACAAAATGGAACAAGCCGTTCTTTCAAGACGTCTTGAGACCTGACTTGTTTATATTTCTGAATCAGAAATAATAATAGTCTTATAATTTTATGGACAAAATTCAGCCTCTAACCTAAAATGGCTTGTAACATATGTTTGTGGAAGATGATTTGAGCAGATCTGGGACAATTCTAGTCGGGATTTTTTTTGTGTGTGTTCTGTTTTGTTTGGTTTTTACCCCTTTCCTCCCCCAGAAGTGGAGCTTCCTGTCTCTTTCTAGAAAAATTGTCAGCTTTTTTTGGGAGGGAGAAATATGTGAAATGCATTCTTTCATATGTCATTCCAAAGAAAGAATTAACTGCTTCTTGTCCATCATCTGTTTCTAAAAAAATACTTTTTTTTTCTTGATTCTGTTAAGGAAACAGCTTTAATTTTCATGGAATTTTTATATTTTTTCTGTTGGAAAGAAGCTGAGTGATAATGTCACAGAGTCATTTTCAAGTGAAATGCTTGGCAAAGTACCCAGGGGAAAAGTAAGAGAAAACTTTAAACAGGGATCAAGCCAGAGCGTTAAGGAGTGGATAATGCTATATCTGAGAACTCTGAAAGTGTGTATGACCAAAATCTTCCAGCAGGATTTCCCACTGCATGTTGCTATTTTTAAACATACAGCTGTGTCTAATTATCTAAAGCTGATGTACAATGCAATTAATGTCATGCATCTGAAGAGCCAGGTAACAGGGCAGCTGTCCGTTTATATGAAAGAATAACCCAGTGTGTGTACAGTGTGCGCACACAAATGCATGCAGAGCTGTTCACAAACCTTTACAAAACCCCCAGCTTTTGGGCCAGTATTGTCCAGTGCACTCTGTGTGGACCCAGACATGTGGAAGTCAAATGAGAAGACAGCAGAGAGAAAGCCCGTCAGTTGGAAAGCCATAAATAAAAACAATCCAGCAAATAGTTACTTGAGAATTAGAGGCATTGTGACTTTTAAAGATTTCTGAACAGCTGATACCATGACCCTGTATTCTTTGTTATTTATGAAAATGTGTTACTTGCCAGACTGTGAAAATGGCTTCCTGCTTGCTATATATGTTATTTTTGAATCATTTACAAGTCAGCAGCTGCATTTTCACTAAGAATGTAATAAAAATACCAAAGAAAAGACAATAGCTCTTTATTAATACCTAGATATGAAATTCTTTAAATGCTTTAAACATTCAAATCCGTTTGTGTGAAACAAAAAGTCTGGAAAAGCTTTCCCAAATAAATTACTCTCATCAAAGCATCTTTCTATATAAGGCTCATATTTCAGATCTAAGGCTAACTAAAATAAAAAGAAATATATGATCATCACATATTAATAAATGACTGCCTTGTGATTGTGCAGTAATTTCACTAGGCTTTCTTTAAAGTGCAGTTAGATTTTTTTCTACATTAGGACGTTCATTTGAACTTTAGATCCCGTGTTTTGCTCAGATGTTGTAAGGCAAAGCTAATCTTCCTAATTGATTTACTGCATGTTGCTGTTTGTATTTGCTTATCCATATCAAATATTGTATGGGCCTTTTGACTTTGTAACTAGCTGAGGAATTATATGGAAGCAACAGAGTTAAGTTAGTGATGAGTTATTTGTGTGGAGATTGGTGTCCCTCTCTGTCTTCCCTTCTCCCTGTGCTGCCACTGTACGAAGGGCTCAGCCGATTCAGCTATAAGTTTCTCAGTGAGAACTGTCCAGTCTCTTCAACTGCCCTGTTGCTGAAATGATGTTTCAAATTGGGTTAATCCGCTTGCCTGGAAGCCCATATCCATAAGGAGTGTAGCAGCTGAGAATCTGACTCATCAAAAGGAACCACTCACTGTACATGTGTCAGGTGTCTACAGCCTGACCACTACACGCAAGCTGTTGTACAACAGCTTGGTGTGAGAAAAACACTTTTGAAGTGAAGATGGGAGTGGGATTGGCTTAATGCTATTTACAGGAAGCGTGAGAGAAAGGGTGCTGCCGTTTTGTTGAAGCAGGATGTTAGTCTCTGGTCAAAATGTGGCACCACAGAGTTGGTGAAAATGATGAGTGGAAGGTTGCAAGAAGTCAAATACAAAACCAGTACTACTGATCTTGGAGTCCACAACACCAAAGTATGCAGGCTCCAGAACTCAGTCAAAATAAACAAAATGTATCTCCCTCTAGGAGAAAGTGGGGATTTGAACAAAGCCTTCTTCAGGCCAATTTCCAGTCAGGCTGAGTTGGAGAGAGGCTGGCTTTTGGCAAGGACTGTGCTGTCTGCAGAATGTATACTACTAATTTACCAAAGGCCGAACAGGTTTTTTGACAATCCTTATGCTTCCAGTGTACCCCTGGTCTGCCTTATATGCAGAGAGACTGCCTTAAGGCTGGTGTCTAGACAGGGCCTTGTGTTTCAGCAAAGGGAGTTAAAAGCAGGCTCTGATGTCCCTAAATTTGCAGAGAAATCTTTCTTCTGCCTGCCTCACGTAGTTAATAGAAAAAGTGCTACATTTCTGTTGGATCCTGGGATGTGTGAAGATAAGGAAGGTGTTTCAGGTGTTGCTGTCAAAGGATGTAACTGTGTCGTGTCTTGTTCAAATGTGGCTGATGAGCTGCTGCTGTACGGAGTAAACAGTGGGGCTGCTGTTTGTAGACAGTCCCCATTTAATGTCTCAGGCTGTCATTGTAGTAAAGGATTATTCTGACATTATAAACCAAACAAAGGCAGCTCAGTGAGCTTGACCTTCTTAAATCCAAGATGAAATTATGACCTGTTTTGCACCATGGGGTACGGGCTTAAGAGAGTCCAGGATGGTGATTCTTTCATCATGGGGAGCTGTAAATAAGTTGCCCTGTCTTACAAGGCATTCGTTGGTAGGACTGCTAGTAGTGAATGGAATCTTATTTGCCATATTAACCTTGCTCTAAATTTTAAAGGCATGCTGCCATTTGCTACTGTTGGAATTAATGCCATCATGGAGAATGTTACTTGGGTAATGGCTTTGTTAGGGTTAGTACAGTGTAGGTTGTGTGGCATTCTTAGTTCTACAGGTGTCCAGTGTAGTTTGTAAATATAGCTATTCCTGGTTTATTGTTTATTTATTTTAAAAGTAACATCAAAACCTGGGTTGGTAACAGTAAGGGTCTTTAGTTTTTGATTGTAGGTCAAAGTCACTGTAACAGGAACATGCATATTAGATGTTCCATGTGAAATATGTAAGGGAGTGTGAGGCAAATGCACTTTTCAGCCTTCAGTTCAACCAGCCAAGCTTTTAAGAGATTGAAGACTGAAAAACTGAATTTCAGATTAGCTGATGTATTTTATTCATGACAGTAAATTGTGCAAAATAGGTAAACATTAAATGCTGGTTTGCTGCTTCACAAAGGGTAGTGCCTTGCGTTTCAGAAAAAATCAGCTTTTGTTTTCAGATGATCTTCATTCCCTCATCACTTCTTGCATCATTGAAAATAGTTCCCTATAGTGCCCTTCCATCCTTCATCTGCAGTGCTCTTTGCCGTTGGTGAACAGCAGGTTTAGTTTTGAATAATAGGCTGGGACTCAAATGGATAACCTCAATCAATTTTTCATGATAGGTCTGAGTAGCCGGTGTACAACACTGACAACATTCATACCTGTCTACTGTAATATGAACTGTAAATGATGCAGTGATTGATAGACTACATATGACCTTTGGTCAGTTTTATTAATTCCTGTTGCTGAATTCTGTAACCTCTTTTTCATTGCTTATGCCATGGAGCCGCTGGGTTTTTAAAAACTCCAGCTGTCCAGACCTGGAAGAGCTCTGAATTTACTGCTTATTATCTGTTTATATTCTTTGGATCAGTTCTCCTTCCTTGGAGGTTAATAGTTGTATCATTGGTGACTTCAGCAGGATTGTAACAAGCTTCTTGTACATGTTTAGAATAATACTAGCTGAATGAAATAAAATGTGGTTGGGGATCCTGTACTATGGCTGATGGTGAGTAGAGCTGTGGGGAGTTCACAGCAAACGCAGAGGAAGGGATGCTTGCCCTTTGCTCATGGGCTGTTTCTGTTTGCCTGGTAGGTTAATACAAAAGCCCTGACTGAAACGCAAGGCTTGAGGTATTTTGCTTCCTAAATGTAAGCATAGGGGAGCTCCATTGTGTAATCGTACATTAGGTATACTGTGCTGTGAAAAAGTCTCAGATGCAAATTTAATGTTACAGAACAAGCTGAAGTTTTAAGAGCATTCAAGTCTGTTTACTCAGCGTCCTGCTGGAGAAGTGTTTTCTGAAGTCCAAAATGAGAAGAGGCTCTTAAATTTTGCATTTATTTTGCTTATGGAGTACACTGCTGTAAAAGCACAGTAGTTATGATTTTTACTAACTTGTGTGAGAAAGTGCTGTAGATACCAGTCTACAGAAATGTAGTTCTGCATTTGAATGTGCTGCTTACCAGGAGTTCACACAAAGGGCATATTTAGAAGGTATAAATAAAACTCAGCCAGACCTGGCAGAAATCAACACTGGGCCATGTACTCAAAGACAGAAGGGGATGGAAGGGAGTCCTGGTCTGTGACAACAGCCAAAAGTAACCCAAAATTGGAAGATGAGCAAGCACATCTCTTTCACAGGAGACCTAGATGCACTTAGCCTTGTAGGCCCTACCACAGAATTGTCTGTGGTAGGCTTTGTAGCAGTGTCGCACCCTGAAAGGTATATAGGTGTGGTGGAAGGAATCTTAGTGCAGATGCAAAGGTGTCAACCAAATGGCACATCTACCTGGGCTGTGTGCAGAGAAAGGAGGTTTTGACTGTAACAGCACAAATTGCAACCTTGCTCCGATATCTGCATCCATGCTGACAGTCTCATGGATGTCTGGTTGTGGCTCCTGGCATGGATGTAGCCTTGGAACTCCTGGAGTGCGGAACTCCTCACAGTGACACCATGGCTGCTTTCCGTATCTGACCTGTTGAGGCAGTGCTTCTTGGTGTGGAATGATGGGGATGGCAGTCACTTCTGTTGTTGTAACGGTTCTGCCATGACTCTGTTGTGGGAGAGGGTGGTGGTGTACTTGGTGGTTGCACAAGCAGGGAGCAGAAAGCGTTTGGAAGCCCTGCTGCCTGTGCTTACAAGGTCACTTAAGTCACAGGCATTAATCCAGGACATCTCTTCCCTTCAGCTCCATTCTGGGGAAGTAGCTGTGGCATGCTTTTGCCATAAGCAGTGCAGGCGTTCAGGAGGCTGAAGCTGATACATGCGTTAGGTTACCACACAGTCCTGCCCGCACACCTGCATCCCAGTCTAGCAGCCCTGGAGCACCAGGTGCCTCTCCCCAGGGAACAATCGCCAGTGTTAGTTCTCTGTTCCCTTCTATTCCTGGTGGGTCTTTAGAGCAGCTGAAAGCAGGGCTGTTCTCCACTCAGCAGTCCACCTTAACAGAGCAATACTGGCCAACATATTTTGTTGATCAGTGTGATTCCAACTCTGCAGTAATATGTAGACTAACCAGATGGAGGCTTGTACCTCTTGTGATTGTAAAATTAACCAGAATCATTGATAGTTACGAGAGTGATGACGGAGACCCAGGCGCTGTCAGAACAATGTGCTTTGAGGCATGCTTAAATCTGTTAAGACAATATTTCGTGTTGCTGCATGCTCAGTACACAATTCAGCAGCATCGCAAAGCGTGTATGCCTCACTGTCAGCTGTGAGGGTGGATAAAGGATGAAGATTAATTGCTACTGAATTTGACTCAGCAAAGGGGCAGCTCCTGTTCCATTCAGAGGCATATCCAGGAAATTTTAGTGGTAGGTCCAGGTGTCTGTATTCTTAGATTTTGTTTTGATCTTTTTAATAGGTCAGAATAAGATTTTTCTAACTTTTGGAATAGAAGAAAGATTTATTTTTTTTTAATTGGAACCTAATGTGAAAACTTCCAGGGAATTAGTGAGAAATTTGTAAGAAACAGCTGGAGATAACAGTGGAGAAGGCAGTGCCATCTCTATTCTCTTCTTGCCACACAGCCCAGTACAGGGTACTGTAGATCCCTGTTCATTTACATCAGTGACTAAAGGACCTATTTAAATGAATGAACTTCATGAATTAATAAGTGCGGGGGGCAGAGGGAGGGAAGAAACCTGCATTACAAAAGGTACTTTGTTCTTAGATGTTGAGAGTAAGAGTTCGGTTTGATATTTCATAACATAGTGCTGACTGCTGTTTGCTGTATTTCGTAATACACCCCCAGTAACATGAGATCGCACCACGGATTCCTGCTGTTAAATGGTTATTCAGACATGTTGCGCTACCAGCAGCTTTTTGCTTGCATGTGAATTATTAGGTGTTTGAATTAGCAAAATGTGGATTAGCAAAGTTTTTGCTTCTCTAGTGGTGCAGCAGACACTTAAGCCATTTGGTCGTCAGCTACAGTCGTTTTGTGTTTGAGCTTCTCAAAATAATGCCTGCCTAGTGCCTCTGTAATTAAACATCTGTCAGGGTTTTCAAAATGTGCCCTACGGGTTTTCTTCTTTTTTTTTTTTTTGGGGGGGGGAGGAACATGACATAAGCCCCTGCTTTTTGGGGGTGGAAAATGGTGTGTGTAACAGCAAAATGTATTTTAGCTGGTTTTACAGGAGGGCAAACTTAGGAAATCAGCAGCTTTCTTCTCCATTTTGGCTGATGTAAATAAGCAGTAAATTTATTGAGACATCCGGCGCAAAACTGGTGTGAGAACAGAACTTTGGGCCTTGTGTGGCAGCTTGAGCAGATGGGTGCTTCTTACTATTTCTTAAAAACTGAAATGACAGGGAGATTAGGGTTTAAAAATCACAGCTTCTGTTGCATGCATTAATTAAAGGGGTTTAGTGTAATAATTTTATCTTACTGTTCTAAAGCATACGGTCAGCTACTTTCAATTTTTAAAAGTCCTCAGCTCTTCTCTGGGAGCCATGGCTGTTTGTTCAGTTAAATTCCTTCTGATTAAAGCTCCCTGAATAGTCATTGCCTTCATATACTGAGACCAGCTCTGTTTTCTCTATGGTATGCTGATAATGGGGTCACTGGGAGATTTCTGAATTACAAGGGCTAACCGAAGTTACAGTGCTTCAGGGGTGGTTCGCTGCTCAGCACAGTCTGATGCGCCTCAAAGTACCATTGGAGTACTTGGGGCAGTGGCTCATACATTTTCATTCCTGACTTGTTTTGCTCACAGGGGAAGTGCTGTAGCAATTTTGGTTATTTCATATCAGGTCCTAAATATCATTATATTTTTTAATATGGAAAGAAGTTGGAACCCAAACTCTTCAGTGATCTAGCAGTACTAGCATTTTTCTTTTTAGGTATGCCTGCAATGGCCTGTACTTTATTACTTTTGCCCTGCAAAATATAAACCTGCAGATTTTTCAAATCTGAAAATGGCATGCATCAAGCAACCCCGCATAGGAGAGGTGAGGCTCCTCTGGGTTTTAATCTGATGGGCTGTGACAAGGTCATTTGAAGAAAACAGGGCCTTATTGTGACTGTCAGGCAAGTTTCATTTAAAAATGTCTGTCCTATGGATACTGTGGATTTGTTACTGACTTTTGCTTCTTCCAACCAAACTTGACATTCCCTGGAAGAGCAGATGTTCATGGAACTAACTCCTGGGGAGTTAACTAATTAAGAAGGTCAAGCTTCTGCGTTCTTCCAAACCGTGTATCCCCAGGCTGCAGTGTGGTGTCAGGGCTCTTCCTTGGCAGGGCTTGATAGACGTGGGGGTTCAGACTGGCTGAAGACCTGTAACTGTCTGCAAAGCTGGTGAGATTGGTTCAACAAAGGAAAGGGGAAGAGTTGCCAGTCCAGCAGCTTTCTTATGTTCCCTTTAAACTGATGATCAGGAGATGTGGTGAAGATGGTATCCATTTTCAGTGGTTTGCTGGAGAGCCTGTACTGGTACTGGTTCAGTGAGTAGGCAGAGGTGATTTATCCTTTCCATCTCTGGTCAGCATCACCTGGTAAACATGGGCTTAGGATTTGGGATGTGCAGATACTGTCACCAGCTCTAAGACTGACTTAGTGATGAGCAGTAAAATGATGACAAACACAAGTTGTGTGTTTCTTTGGTGTTTTAAATTTTTTTTTTTTTTTTTTTCCCCCAAGTTGGGAAGTGCCACTCCCAGCAGTTGTGAGCAGCACCTTGCAGGAGCTGAGTTACTGTTCTTTGCCTTATTAAGTGCTACAGCTCCTTGCTACAAGCTATTAAGCTCTTAGGGCAGGCTGATCTATCTTTAGACTGTATTGACCCATTATCACCCCGAGTCTTCATGTCTCAGAGGGCAGGCCGCACCAAATAAGGGATTTCTTAGATCCTCTTAGATGGAGAAAGGAGCTTGGTAGAAGAGGTAGGTTGACACCCACCCTCAAGAAGACAATCACAGTAAAAGGGGCTGTGGATAGTGCATTTCTGAGTGTGGGGGAATGGAAAACCTCCTCAGAGGGCGTTGCAAAGAGAGGTGAGACTGTTCAATGGTGGATCTCCATTTTGAGTCTGCAGCCATCTCTTGCAGAGAGAGTCTGTAGGATGGAGAAAACTAGATTGGCAAGGTCTGGGATTTGAGAAGACTGGCAGAGGGATAGAAAAACTCTGCACAACCCCCTCTGGTTCCTTTCAACTTGGATGATAGAGCCCATCAGCCTAGAATTTGGAAGCAACTTTAACTGAGATTATGCTGATACATTAAATTTCTCATACTTAATTTCAAAATAAAGGCTAGAAAAATTTCATGAAAGCTACTTAAAATGAGTCTTAAGATCCAAATATGCATATTTTGAAAACAGTCTTTGGAGTAGTGTGTTATTATAATGTTTAAATCACTTTTTCTGCTTTCCACAGAAAATAATTCATTTCTGTGATTCAGTAATGTTGTTAGACAAAGTATTGCTTTGTTTTTTTGTGGGGTTTTTTCAGCCTAGTAACAAGATGACTCAGATAGTAACCTGGATAATTAGGTTACATAGAAACAGATCTGTTAAAAATTTTGTTTTATGTTCTTCGCATTACAGCTTAAACTTGCTACCAATAGTAGTGGATCAATTTTGAACCAAAACAGGGTATGTCTAAAAAAAATCAGCTCCATTTTGAAGGCACTTCTCGCTGTAAATGCAGGAGTACAACACTGCACTAGCAATGCTTTTTTTTTTTTTTTTTTTTTTTTTTGGGTAAACAGAGCAGAGCATTTTATAGAAGAGCTGCTATGGTACTTGTACGTTTGATTTGCTGGAAAACCAGGATTATGTTTTACCACAATAGTAAAAGAACTTCATAGTTTGAACTGTTTTCAGTTGTTTCTGTTGAGAAGATTTATAGAGTAAAACTCACCTTCACTTTGAAGTCCAACACTCAACAGCAAGAAGACATCTAGCACAATGCAAGTGCCAGTAATGCTCAGCCATATGAAATTCCTGGTAGTTTAAATGAAGTCTTGACTTCTGTGTTTAGGTTGAGCGAGCTTGAATTACCTGGGCAAAAGTTATTGCCTAAAGGAAGTTCTCTGACTTTCCATAAGCACAAATATAAATGCATTGAAAATACAAAGAATGCTGAGAAAAACTGAACAGTGGGGTTCAGAGATGTGGGGGAAAGAGAAGAGTAAAGAGAATGTAAAGTGATGTTTATTTCAAATATACCTTTGTTTTTTTCATAATGACTAGGATGTTTTTTGCCTTATGTAATTACTTAGAGCTTCACTGCAACTACTTAACTTGAGTGAAAGAAAGAATAACCAGGCTACAAACTCTGATGTAAAGTTGCAGTCGTAGTAAATGATGAAGACTGGATATGATGAGGAGTTACAGTCAGCATGGCTATTTTCAGTGTGTTCCATCTTCAGAAACTGGCTTTGCACCAAGTTCTCTGCCTTGGCCAGGGCATGTGGTCAAGGAACCACACAGCTGAACTTAAGGCAGAGACTTTAACATGGAGAGTTGAGTTGGGTAGAGGACAAATCTTAGTTGTAGCTAGGAGACGTTCTCACTTTTGAGTATCTGTTCCTTTTCCAGAGGATAGTCAAGTTTAATCTCAGAGGGATTGAACAACTTTCTCATGGTCATTTATGAGACTAAACTGTGTGGTAAAACCGAAATCTGTAACTTGGAATGTCTTTGAATGCCTTTAACTACAAAACCATCCACCCTCTGAGATGTATGTTTTCTCTTGTGAAGCAGGGAATAGAGAAAGACAGAAGGACAGAGAAAGAGTACTGGTGAATAGTAAGAAGCATGTGTTCTCAAGATACTGGAAGGGTAGGGGCGTAAGGGCTCCAAACGGCATCTTTGTGGTTTTGGCTAATGCAAAACTAGTGTAATAAGCTTTTCCACAGGCTGAATAATGCAGAAAGATAGACAGGAAGATTCAAACAGGAAGGGCAAAAGAGAAAAGTTCTTTTGCGTGAACCTAGTGGAGATTGACAAGTTGACTTGGCTTTGTAGTTAGCTGAAGTTGCTTGCTGCTGAATTCTGCATGCTGCTGTAGAGGGTGGCTTTCACACCTGTGACCTTAAACACAGAACACTGCAATCCAGAGCCTGTGCTAAGGCTCCCCTTCTCATGGGAAGCCTGCTTGCAAGCCCTAAACAAGATGAAAAGAGGTACCTCATAGCATAGAATTTCTTAATTATAGACAAAAGAAAACTTTAAAGGCTCTGTAAAATAAAAGGGAAGGGGGATTGTTAACAGTGAGCTTGGGAAAGCCAGTATTTCATCAGCAAATACACAAAATTAAAACAGCTTTGGAAAGTCCCTGGTAAGCTCTGTGCTCGTTTATGTTCTGATATTTTGCAGAGAACTTTCATTCTGAAATAATGAAAGAATTATTATGTGAATTAAACCTGAATCTTTAAACCAGGCAGTTTTTTTAGAATTTACTTTGAAAGTGCTGCTTTTCATTGAACTTTCCTAAAGCATCCTAAAACTGCATGTTCTGACCTTGCTAGTGTTCTACATTCCCCAGTAATCAAATGGAAAAGTGGAGGAGAAGAGTCAGTGGTTTGCTCTCATTCCTTGGTAAGTGGAGGACAGATGCCAGTCAGTGTATTAAGTGCACTTGGGTGCCTAGCGACAGGTAGCATTTCCAAGTTTTGCAGAACATGATGAAATGTGCTTGTCTTCTGAAAGCTATGCCCTATGAATGAAAACATATGAAATAAGTTTTCATGCTAAAAAATAGGAGCACTCAAAATTCTTCGTTGCTTTAACATACCTAGGCCTTTGTATCGGTGGCCTTCCTCCTCCTAAATCCTTGATTATTTTTTTTTCCTGAGAGTAAAGAGCTGGCTCCGTTTATCCAGCTCCTGGTCTTCGTCTTAAGCTTGAAGTCGAATTCAGAACGTAAAATGGTGCCTTTTGCTTTTCCCCCACTACATTTGACAAAATCTGAAGTTTTTTTATTCACATGCCCTTTCTAAATATTCTAATATATTTAGAATATGTTGCTGCAGCGTTTTAGCTTGTCCTCTGTCCCTAATCCAGCAGTATGGAATAGTTTAAAACTCACCTGGTGTCGTAGTTTAAGCTTAGTCGTAAATTAGAAAACCATGTAGCCTGCTCA
>WYDI02023216.1:0-72711 GCA_009867235.2 Psittacus erithacus
CCCATTCCAGTGCCTCACCACCCTTACAGTAAAGAACTTCTTCCTTATATCCAATCTAAACTTCCCCTGTTTAAGACTGAACCTATTACCCCTTGTCCTATCACTACAGTCCCTAATGAATAGTCAATTCCCAGCATCTCTATTGCCCCTCTTCAGATACTGGAAGCTGAACCTCATACAGTTGCCCTCTGCCCATGGATCCAGCCTGTCCAGATTCCTCTGCGGAGCCTTCCTACCCTCAAGCAGGCCAACACCCCTGCCCAACTTGATGCTGTCTGCACACTCTACTGAGGGTGCACTTGATCCCCTTCTCCAGATCCTCAATAAAGATATTAAACTCTCATTTTGTGATTGCTATGCTACAGACAACTTCCAGCCATCACATAACACAAATCCTGCTCATGAACATCAGGTCCAGTGAGGCGCCTTCCTCCTCTGCAGCAGCGATGCTTTCTGCACTGCGCTATTTCTTTGCCAGCCTGAGTGGTGGGTGAAGCCAGCCCAAACTTCACTGTGCTATACATCTGAAACACTGACACATCTTGTCTCAGCAGAAGTTTTGTATGCAGTGTATCAAGGTATATGCTGCTAAGTGGCTATGTCATCCCCTATTTTCTGTCAAAGGTTTGGGGACAAATATTGCAAAATGCAGCTTTTGGTTTCCCTGTAATGTGGTTTCCTATGACAGAATGAATGAAAATAAAGAATAAGAGAGGAAAAAAGTTTTGGAGATCTCTGTGATTCAAAAGCCAGAAAGAACTTAGACTTGTCAGGCTACTCAATAGGTAAGATCAGGTTTAAAAAAAGCCCAAATACAAATTCCTCCTTAATAAGTATGCAGCTGATTAAAGAGGAACTGCTGAAACACTTGCAATACAGGATGTGGACTAGGGTTCCTCATCTTCATTTCAGTCCTATGGATTGCAAAGGCATGCTGGTTTACTAAACAAAGGAAACCCCTAAGCAGTAAGTGAGGAGAAGCCAAAGGTACAAACAGAGGAAACTCTCCTACAGTGACTCCACAGTTCCCCTTCAAGTGGTGCCTGAACTGCAGTTTAAATAATCTGTATTACTGCACTTCCATCTGCTGCTCCATTTCCTCCTGTGTCAGTTGTCCAGCAAAGCAAGTGTAAACCATCAACCTAAAATATTCTTTCTTGCTCTGTTGCAAAGACAGTCAGCAATTTCAGCTGCTCTTAAAGAAATGTACAGTACAAGCAGATAAGCTAGTGTGACCTAAATATGGTTTCTTATTAAGCAGAAAAGAGATATGAAAAAATATTGCGGGCACATTAGCTGTGGAGAAGTCTTAGGGGAAGGTCAATGTTATACTTAAGCCAGTACATCCTGCTTAAAGTCAATATATTCAGAGTTTGTGAAGGACACAGAAATTTGTGAAAGGTGGAAATATATTCTCTTAGTGGGCAGTGAGTGCACTCTGCTGGAGCAGAGAGGCCAGCAGGAGGGAGAAGGACAGTAAAGTCCTCTTGTCAGGTCCAGTTTTATTACTTGAGACAGCCAGTAGTACTGTTACTGAGATCATTATTGAGACTATTGAAGATCCTAGAGATATATTGGCAAAACCAGGTACATGATATTTGACATTGCTATCACTAGCCCAGTGCATGGGCTTCACATGCAGTGAAATGATTGCAAGCCAAACTGGTACAAGCCATATTTAAACCTAGTAGGAGGAAAATAAGAAAGGAATCTGACAGATGAGCCTTGGCGATGCTTGGTGCAGCAAATGAAGATGCCAGCAGTGGCAGCTCTCTGCACTGCGTCTTCAGCAGACCCTGCTCTCACTCAGCAGAGCTGGTGGATCTGCATCCTGGTTGCATCCTGGTTGTGCCTGGTTCACAGCTGGATATTCTGGAGTATCCAGAGTCACCACTTGTTACATTACGGGACTTGAAATGTAAAGTGTGGCTTTGTGCTAAGATTTCGGTATGCGAGCAAATGTCGAATTCTGCTCACCCCGTTATAGGAATGGAAACCTCTGGCTTTGTTTCTTGGCAGACCAGAAGCGTCAGCACCATCTTCATCTTCCTGGATGGATTTTCCACAGTTTGTCAGGCTTAAAAGGAATTAAAAAATGTATTTCAGTTAAATCAGCATAACTTTCCTGTATATACATGGCCAGATTTTCTTACAGTACTGACCTAAAAAGGAGCAGAAAAATCTCTAGAGTTCCCTAAGTCCCACAAAACCCTGGCCTCTATATTCTCTTTTTCCTGAAGAGCTGGAAAATATGTCTGTTTTCTTCTGAAAAGGATAAACTACATGTGGACTTCAAACTACATTTTCCCATCTCTGACTTTACACAGAGTTTCTGAGAGTTCAACCCCTTCTTTCATAAGACAGAAAGGATGGGTGAAAAATTCACATTGTATTGCAGCATTCTCACCATCAGACCACATCAGATCCTGATAACGAATCTGGTCTGTGCTGAGGTTTTCAAGATGTTCCCAAGATGCCAAAACCAGGACATGACACAGGAATGAAGAGACCACTATTCCAGGTGTCTAAGCAATTACTTGACTGATAGCAGAGTGCTACTCCTTTCTGGACCTGTGTGAAGGCACGCTGACCACTGTTACTGTGCATTTTGGGCAAGCTCCCAAACGTGGTAGGTGCTGAAAAGTAATTCAGGCCAGCAGTTGTCGGAGCATGAACAGAGCATCCCTGCTGATGGGTGCTGTGAGGTGGTGGGGGATGGGAACAGTGGGGTGATGATGGCTGGGTGAGAGGAGAAAGAGGGTGATGGAAGGCACATGGTGAGTGGCTAGAGCAGCAGCAGGGAGCTGTAAGACCTCAGAAAGGATCTGGGAAGAGAAGATTGCAGGAAAGGAGAAAAATAAATGCAGAGACAGAGCAAGCAACAAAATTTGCACTCTACATGGAACAGGAGCTGCAAGGAAGGTTTGAAGAGAAGCACGTGGCAAAGGTACACCTGCAGAAAAGGAAGACAAGCATTTGTTTTCGCTGCTTATACAACAAAGCTGTACCTACAGGTGCTGGCAATAGTCACTACACCCATCAGTGTAGGTAACAGATGCTGGACAAGTGCTGGCAATTAACAAAACATTTGCTCCAAGCCAATCAAACTGGTTAACCATATGGTTCAGAGGAAGTTGTGATGAGGTAATCCAACTTTTGTTGGGACTGTTGTTACAACACTGGCTGTGATCATCCTGCCTTCTGCACATCTCTCAAAAAGCATTCAGGGAAGTTTTGTCACCTCCATTAACTGTGCTCCCCAAAGCAGAAAGATTCCAAGATCATAATAAAAAAAGTCAAAATATTTCTATTTATGTATTTCATTGCTGGGAAACTTTGTGTAGCAAAATCAGTCCTTGCATTTGGGAATTTGTCATTTCCAGGAAAAGTCCATTTTTACATGAACATCAAACTAAACTTGAAATATCATGTGAATTTCATTTTCATTCTCTTTCTGTTTATGGAAAAAAAATCTTCAAAGCTAGGATGAATCAGGGGACAATGTGTACTCAGGGGTTAGAAATGGAAATAGAGATGTTCATATTATAGATCAGGGTAGTTTAAGGGGTGGTGAGGGGAAAATACACTGCAACAGTGATCCAAGCAAAACTTTCACACAGATTGATTGTGCACATTGGTCTTCAGACTTGCCCAGACTTTGCTGACTGCATTCTGTGAAGGTACTGTCAGATCATGTTTCATTTTCTTTTTCCTATTGCAGCTTTCAAATCCCCCTCAGCTTCAGCAAAGCTACAGAGCGGGTAAAATAATAATAATAGTAATAAAAATAATAATAGTAATAGTAATAATAAAAAAGTAGTTTAACATTGGTCCTAGGGAAAAGTGAAAAGCTAAATTTAGCAGGCTTGAATAGTTCACACATTTTCCCCAGATGGAGACAGTATAGACACACCTCTTCCCCCAAACCATGCTGTTGAAGAAATATTGCGTGGGAATCCTTTTAACATTCTCACTGGCAGAAAAAGGGGTGGAAATGCGTGCTACCATTACCAACTGAAAATGGAATTTTAAATGCTTGAAGAATATGTATATAGGCTCACACACACTTTCACATATAAAAAAGCACAGTCCCCTGCTGTTTGCTAAACCAAGTACCCACCTGCACTCTCAGATAGGTTTCAAATTCATAACTGATTTTAAGGCAGCTTACTTGCTGAGGTGTAACAGTAGCACATCTTTTCATGGGCAAAATTGTTATTAATTTTTCCTGTTTATTTGGAGAATTTTTTTGAGACTTTATAGAAAGTAAATATGGGTCCACATCATAATGAGAAACACTCAACCTTAGTGACTATTTGAATATCTGACCGAGGATTATGAGTGAGTGAATTTATATTAACATGTTCTTGTTAGAGAACCCTCAGGGGACTGGTTGTCTAAAATAGTGGAGTCAGGGCTAGGGATTCATAAATGTTTTCAAGGACAACATTTATAATGGAGAAAAGAGCCTCATCATGAAAAGCAGCAAAAATGCATTTCCATTCTTTGCTACCTCAGTGTTTCTTGGCAGACTCACAGCAAAACCAGTTTTTGCTTTGAGCCTTTTGTTTTGGCTTTAACTTCCTCCACTTTCTGTTTCCTTCCTTTTCATTTCCTGGCCTTTGCCAGAAAATTTGGGTGACTAGCTGTCAAACTGACTTCTCTCTGGGAAGAGACCTACTTCTCCACAATGAGAATTGGGTATACGTAAAGATTAATTCCCCTTTCTGGCTTGAGAAAATCTCCATTCTAAACTCCTGTAACTAGAGACTGTGCAACTGGAATGGATTCTCAGAAAACAGAAAGGGAAAGAATTGTGAAATGGAAATCACTTACACTGGCAATCTTTATTTCTAGACTTTCCAGGTAAAGTCAAACCCCAGAGGATTGATGTTATTTAGGATTTTATCCATCTCTTTTTCGTTCTTGTACTGTAACTAAAATTTGAAGTCTTTATAGGAAATGTTATTTTCAGGCCAGTGTCACTCTAACCAATATGACAGCCTTTTTACTAATCACAGGAGTGACCAGGCACCAAGATGTGCAAAGTATGAAGACCATGAAGTAAGCCTACCTCCTCTGAAAATGCTTGAATGATTTTGGAGAACTAGACTCTGCTCTTCTGGCTGATCTTCTGGATAAACAAAGGCTTTTGGAAAAAAAAAAAAGAAGGGGGAAAAACCCAAAGAAAATGTAAGTTTTACTTTTAAGGGCCCATAAAAGCTCTAAACAAACACATTTTTTGTGCTGTGCCAGAAGATCATGCTCCATCTTCTCAGTTTAACTCTAGGGAGATGATGAGTTAGTTTGGAGACTAAAGGCCTTAACATTGAGAAGAAAAATCTTACTGATAAAAGTTATAAGTCTTCTGCTAACTGAAACGCAGTCCTGCCCAAACCAGGCGGGAGAATTTGGCTGCATGACAGAATAAGGAGTTTGCAGTGTCAAATTACGACAGACCAGAACTTGCTGAGGTGATGCTGGGCTGATCTTTCTGCCTGTTAAAAATAATATTTCTGTGAATCATCCTAGATAAGTCCTCAGATGCTTTTCTAGTCCTACAGCAGGAAACCTCTGCTTTCTGATGGCAGTTTTCCCTTTGCTATAGCGGAGCCTGTTGTGGTTTCATAGAAAGGAAATCCTTGTCTCTCCCAGATACGCAACTGTCAGGGCTGTGGTTTAGTTTGGTAGTTCTGATATTTTGACTTTATTATCCATAGCTTTTTTTCTTCCCGTCATTGAGCTCTCTGCAATTGCCTTTAGGGTCCTGTGCTTTACCAAGACGGAGGTAGTTGGTACCACCATCTGAGTTGGTTGTCCTGTGCATTTACATACCCTCACACACACATATAGACACTGGAGATAAGAGCTGCAGCACCTTCATCTCAGAAAAATGGGGTGCATGTATAGAAAGGGGCCCATAGAAGCAGTGCCCTAGGTCTCCCTGAGGTAAGACAGCTGTCAGTTTGTCCTTTGGGTGCATCACTGCCAGGATCTGGCTAATGCCTCAACTCGACTTTGTATTGGACAAGCTGGGCTGCAGAGCAGATGACTTCCAAGCCCCTGGGTGCTCCTGCAAAAAAAAAAAGCCATACCAAATCATGCCCCTGTCCCTGTGAGTGACGTACATCACATCAGTTCTGCTGCACTGCAGGAGTCAAATCCAGCTGGGAATGGCATTTCACTCAGCCAGCAACAAGGGCTCTTCTCTATAATAACTGGTATAGCATCAGTCATTTTTCCTGCTCCATTTATGTAGTATGGCACTTTACAGAAACATTCCTAGTCATGAGGAGGATATGGAAAAAGAGATGGATATAGGAAGAAGCAAACATGTAAGGCTGGCATATATTATCCTCTTTTTTTCTTTTTTTCACAGTACTTTCTCTTGAATTGCATGTGTATATGCAAATACCTCTTGTTCTTCATGAAGAAGTTCTGCCCACACAAAGAAGAGCCCTGTGCTGCTCCTTAAAATATCCACCTTGTTTGCAAGGCAGAACATCTGTTTAAAAAGAAAGCATATGAGACATATTTCCATTGCTAGCTCTGCCTTTATCCATGTGGTAAGCGCTGAAAAGAGGGAAGGTGTGCCCCCTGATAATGTTCCTTGGCACAAGTGGTGCTCTACCTTCCAGGCAGTTATCTTGAAAGAGAAAGTTCTCCCTAATAACAAAGGTAGCACTGCAGTTACTTAATTACAGCAAGTAAACGTCTGCAAAAGCAAACACTAAAAAGGACCTTTCATCAGTAGCTAAGGTATGCCAGTAACTGCAAGTTAATATTCCTACAGGTAATAAACATATAACAAGCAATTACATCTGGAAGGCAGTAGCGCTCTAGCTGGTGATGTCATGAAATATTGACAGCTCTTTTTAGCGTCCTAAAGAGAAGTGAAACACAATGGGGACATCATGGACTTTGATGCTCCGCTAAACATATTTTCCCCAAAGCATGCATGATCACTGCCCCAGCCAGGCAGTGCCAGTGGCTATGCTCATACTGCTCAGGGATAGAGAACAGTGACCACACCCAGGTCACAGCGAGCTTGTCTCAGTCCTCCTTCAGGCTCCAGGCGGTGCAGCTGGGGCTTTAGGACATGATCAATGCTTCTTCTGTGTTTCCTCAGTTCGAAGTGCCTGAAGCAATGAGAGGGCTGCATCGCAGTCTATTCCAGAGGTACTTTTATAGAAGCACAGAATGGTTTGGGTTGGAAAGGACCTTAATATCATTTAGTTCCAACCACCCTGCCATGGGCAGGGACACCTCACACTAGACCAGTTGCTCAAAGCCCCATCCAACCTGACCTTGAACCCTGCCAGGGATGGGTCAGCCACAACTCCCTTGGGCTGCCTGTTCCAGTGCCTCACCACTGAAACAGTAAAGAATTTCTCCCTTATGTCTAACCTAAATCTCCCCTGTTTAAGTTTGAATCCATTGCCTCTTGTCCTGTTGCTACAGTCTCTGATGAAAAGTCCCTCTCTGGGACTCTTCTTATGGCATGAAGCTGAGGATACCTCCCAGCTGCTGCATGCCACACCATGTGAGGGGAGGTCCTGGGGAAGCTGGTGCCTGGGGATGTCTGTGTGGGACAGTACTGGAGGAAAATGTGGAGTGAAGGAGGGCAAATGTGGTGCAGGTTGTCTGTGCCACATTCTCAGGCCACCCTGGGGTGAACTGTTCTCCCTGCTGCACATGGGTTTGTTTCAGAGGGAACCAGCTGCCCTTTCCCTAAAAGGAAATGAAACGCGCTTCTCCAGAGTGGATAAGCAGGGGGCTGGGCGTTACGGGGGACTGAGTTAACTCACAGGCTAGATGACAGTATGACAGGAAAGCCGGAACAGCATCCTCTTCCATGAGCGGTGAGGGGAAGATTGTGAGAGGAGAAGAGCAGCGGCCATGAGGGGAGATTGTGAAGGGAAAGGAGAGGCAGCCATGAGGGAAGATCATAAGGGGAGAACAGGGAGGGCTGTGAAGGGAGCTTGTGAGCAGAGAGCAGGGACGGCCATGAGGGGAGATTGTGAAGGGAAAGGAGAGGCAGCCATGAGGGAAGATCATAAGGGGAGAACAGGGAGGGCTGTGAAGGGAGCTTGTGAGCAGAGAGCAGGGACGGCCATGAGGGGAGTTCCTGAGGGAAGATCATGACGGGAGTGGCCATGAGGGAAGATTGTGAGGGGAGAGGAAGGGCAGCCATGAAAACTGAGCGAAATCGTGAGGGGAGAAGGGAAGCAGCTATGAGGGGAGGTCGTGAGGGAAGATCATGAAGGGAGAGGAGGGGCAGCCATGAGGGAAGACTGTGAGGGGAGATCAGGGACAGCCATGAGGGGAGATCATGAGGGAAGAGGAGGGGAGGCCAGGAGGGGAGATCATGAGGGGAGAGGAGGGGTGGCCATGAGTGAAGATTGTGAGGGGAGAGGAGGGGTGGCCATGAGGAGTGAGTGAATTCCTGAGGGGAGAAGGGAAGCAGCCATGAGGGGAGATTGTGAGGAGAGAGTGGGGGTGATGGGAGAGATCACGAGGGAAGATCATGAAGGGAGAGGAGGAGCAGCCATGAGGGAAGATTGCGAGGGGAGATCAGGGACAGCCATGAGGGGACATCGTGAGGGGAGAGCAGGGGCAGCCATGAGGGAAGATTGTGAGGGGGGAGCAGGGGCAGCCATGAGGGGAGATCATGAGGGGAGAGCAGGAGCAGCCATGAGAGACGATTGAGAGGGGAGGGAAGGGGCAGCCATGAGGGGAGATCATGAGGGGAGAGGATGGGTGGCCATGAGGGAAGATTGTGAGGGGAGAGGAAGGGCGGCCATGAAGAGTGAGTGCATTCTTGAGGGGAGAAGGGAAGTGGCCATGAGGGGAGGTCATGAGGGAAGATCAAGAAGGGAGAGGAGGGACAGCCATGAGGGGAGATCGTGAGGGGAAAGCAGGGGCAGCCATGAGAGGAGATAATGAGGGAAGAACAGGGGCACCCATAGGAGAAGTCTTTTCCAACTCAGTTAATTCTATTCTGTAAGTACCAGTGATCTTATCTTACTGTCAAAGGGCAAGATCTAGAAGACTTCCTGGAAACGGCATCATGACCCCAATTCTCATTGACTTGGGGATGCAAGAGAAGCTGTCATTTTGCTGAGATTGCCAGATAAAATTGCCAGAAGCAATTTTACATTACTGTAAGTGCAGCATAACTGCTTGGGATGCTCCCACTGAAAAGGGGATAAAAAGGGAGAAAGGGGAGCTCCCACTCTTCCCTGTCCCTGACTGATGTTCCTGCTGCTTACCAAGGGTCACCTAGTGACCAACTGAAGCCAACTACAGAAAGAGAATGCAGTAAATAGAGACTGCCAGGTCGGCCAGAGCCAAGCTGCCCCATTTGAAGGGCAACCCCCAGTCCTCAGTCCCAGGAGGAAATGTGCCAGCAGGGTTGTCCTGGGACACAGCTGCATGCCCCTTCTTGTTCTCTCCCACATTACTCCTGGAATTTCCCCTCCTCTCAGGTCGTGGTGGTGCAGTATGTGGTAGGTGTCTTGTAGCCGTCAGGCACAGGGAAGCATCAGGGAGAGGGACTGGAGAATTTGGCCACTGCTGGCCCACCTCCCAGGGATAAGTGGGAAAACTGGGATGACTCAACTAAAGCTACACACTCAGACCTCAGAAATGAAAGAACTTAGCTGCACCCCACCCCTTCAGAAGGCACCAAGCATGATTTTACTTGTAAAAATAGAGTTCACACCTTTAGCAGAGTCTTCTTCAGGAATTCCAGCTGCTTTCTCACTTCACTGTGTATCAAACACCTCACCTTTGCTTCTGATTGTTTTAGACAAAAGGTGAGAGACAGATACCTTTAGTAGTCATTGAAATTTATTTCTAGGCAATCAGAAATCAGTGCCTTGGGGACTGTCTCAGGGATTTCAGAGTCTTCCCTTATCTATGCAGAGGATAACATACTTTCTTGAGAGTCAGGCTCGTCCTGGTTAGACAAACCTTCAGTGATTTCCAGAGGGAAGGCAAGAAGCCTGGGTAGTGTCAGTGTAAATAAGCACAACAGGCATCCTATCTATGTGGCTACAATCTTCAGCTAACAAGCCATGCCTTGGGCTACTGTGTGAGAGGGGAATTTTGGTAATGTGCCCTTTGACAAATCTGAACAAACAGGGACTGCCAAATTCAAGTGAGAAAGCACCAAATGGCAGTCACTTGTCTGCACATTGCTTTCAGATGCTACTAGATACTCAGAAATAAGTGTAAAAAATTAATCTTAAGGATCCCAGCCTTGGCAAGCACTGACAGATGCACTGTTTCATTTTTCATGGGGTGAGTCAGAAAGTGTCCACGAGGATTCATTATGCAATAAGCTTGTCACTAAGAACAATGTCCAACCTGGGCTGTAACAGAAAAGAGGGGAAAAAATTTTCCGTAAAGAGTTAGATTTGAGAACTGGACCTAGGGCCATGGACCAACATTTCTGCTCCAGCTGTGTCTGAGTACTGACTGCAGATGCTTTTTCAGGCTTTCATCTAATGTCACAGGGAAACTTTTCTAAACAGAACCCACTACACTATAAACTGTGGAAAAACGTTTTTACAGGAGAATTTCTACTTTGTGCATGCTTTTACATTTTATTCCTGCTGGAAAAATAATACCTTTCTGCAAGCTGATGGAAAACACCCCAGGAAAATAACCAATTGCAGCTTCCTCTTCTGGCTGTCAGCACATTGCTAAGCTAGAACTGGCATGATAGATACCTGTCCCAACAGTTGCAGCCACAGTCTTGTCATCCACTTTCTTCATACAGCAGTGATTGCTCTGGTCACAGATTTCACCTGCCCTGGACAAGACACTTTCCTGTCCTCTTTAATCCTTTTTCCAACCTACCAACAGCTTTGGAAACCTCTTTGTTGCTGCCCAACTTCCCCAAAAGGCAGATAAATGGGCTTCACTACCTAAACCTTCTCTCCCTGCCCAGATCAGGAAGGATGTCTTCGTTCTCTGCAGCCTGCAGAAAGAAACAGCTAAAGGAGTCTAGCTTACAGGGCAGCCACAGGACTCAGGTGCTGAGGTTGGGGATATAAGCCAGGAGCAGCAGAGAGCTGAGGTTCCATGCAAAGGATCTAGGGAGCACATATTATAAGTGAGGCTGGAAACAGGGATGGGGAACTGATCTTCACCCTTGTCATTGGAAAAACCCAGCACGAACTTCTGAAGGCCACAATGAAGAGATGGAGGGCAGAGATGCTGAGATGAAATGAACACACAAAGTTTGTGGAGACGCAGGATATCTTTGAAATACAGCAGGGCTGGCTCCTAAGGCAAATGTGAGCAAGGAGGGACCCAGCTGCAGTGCAGTCATGTCTGATTTCTTTTCAGATGTTTGGGCTTTTCTCTTGGTGCTCTTACAAATTTGTCCAATTATGCAAAAATACTCCTTTGGTCTGTGTCATGTCTGCATTGTTTTCTGGAAGATGCTCTTCGGTTCTTTATCTGAGATCATGAGAAAAAGCCACTCTGCTTCTTCCAACATAGAGAGGCTTTTTATAATAAGTTCTGTAGGGGTCATCTCTATAAGTTGCTGGTATCAACAGCCTCAAGAGCTACAGGTAATGTCTACCTTCCATAGGTCTTCATCACCTTCAAGTGTGATGCAAGGGTACTTGAAATTACTACTGTATTACACATGTGCAGAGGATATTTCTCATGCACACCTGCCTCTCACCCATCCTTTCCCCTGGTCCCTCCCAGCTCTTGCTAGCCCCAGGCTCACAGCTGTTCCAGCCCTGAGATGATTCCCCATTGACCTTTTATCTGAGCTGCTACCCCTGACTGCCTTCCCAGTGGGAAAATAACCTTCCTTGCACCATCATGCTGCTGGGAGGATGGGGAAAATGCAGGTGTGCAATTCCAGGAATGTGGCTTCCTCCCACCAGCAAGGCTGCTGTTCATCAAATCGACAGTCAGTGTTACCACAGTGATGTTTTTTGCCTGCTGCAGAAAGATATCACAGCTGGTCTGAAACCAGTACTCAAATTCTGCTGATCCAAGCATGATCTGCATAGAGGGAAAACATATGGAGATAAAAGGATTTGTTTTAAGTACTGCAAAATATATGGGACTCAAATGTGGGATGGAGGAAGTTGTATGGACATCCTACACTTCCCTATGTGCCTCTACAAGGCATTGCCCTAGGGAGCAACGAAGAGGACTTGGGGTTTCCAAACCTGGGCTCACACAGGTGCTGAGTGTGCCCAGCCCTGCCTGAGTACTAAGATTACTTGGATGTGCTTTCCAGTGACAGCAAATTGTGGCATGCTGTGCACTTGACTTTGTACAACAAACCAAAATAAATAGCCAGAACTACAGGTAGAAATGCCTGAGACAAATAAATCTGTGGATCCACTTACATGTAAAATCTTCCCAGCAATATTATATCAGTTAGAAGTATGGGGCTTTTTTTGCTAACGTACTTATGCCACTAAAAGCACTAGCATAGATTCAGTTACGTCAGTATAAATTGCTTTTACACTCAGATTTGCTTCCTATAATGAAGTTAAGCAGTTGATCTTCTTCAGTGCTACAATACTACAAGATGCAGTTTTCCTTCTGTAGAGCCTTCAAGTATCTTGGGCTATTAGAAGAGATGATAGCAAAATCTGCCTGTTTTCTAGATAGGAAGCTGAGGGTCTCTTTGCCTAAGTTACTGTGAGAGTCTGCCATCTGGGTAAACTGCTACATTCACATTAAAACTGTGGTGCAAAAGAGTTTGTTCAAATATTCACATACTTGAATCTATATATAACTTGAACAGGAAAAGATGGAGAGAGCTTTCTGATGCAGATGGCTTCCATGTTAACAGGCCTGAATGCTACCCATGGTGACAGAGACTGAGGAGGGAAGTTTGGAAGACAAGTGCCAGAGAAGGCTGGATCCTGAGGCCAGAGAAGGTGAGTGTTTCATGACCACTGTTTGTAGGAACAGGGGTGGACAGGTCAAGACATCTGTTAATGTGTCTTGATGTGAGGTTTAGCTAGGAAAGAAGTGGTCAGAAACTCAGCAGAGTACTGTTTGGAGACTCTAGACTGGAAATAATGTAAAATCCATTTGCCAGTGAGCTTAAAAGAGAAAGGAACCTCGAGATCTTCACTGGAAAAGCAAGTGAAATTGAGCTGTTGTTCTTTTAGAGGGAGACATATTTATAATACGAAGGAAAGAGCAAGAGGAAAGTGAGGGTGAAGCTACAGTCAGTGGTTTGAGGCACTCTCACAGCTTGGGGGCACTGAAAGAGGAAGGTTCCACTTCTCCACCCACTGTGTCCCTTCTCTCCTTGGCCAGATGCTGCACTTTCCTCTGGCCCACTGACTTTAAATTCAGTATTGTAAATTCAGCCGAATAAAATCCTACAGGAAAAAACCCAGCTTAAAGCCTCAGAGGATGTTTTCTGCGGGGTTGGTGATTTGACTTGGCCCAAAGAAATAACCCAGTGAGCTGGCACTTCTGGGGCTTGATGAGTGAATGGTGGGGGCTGGAAAGGATGGGGGGACACAAGGGTCTGAGAGTCAATCTCTAAAAGTTAAGATTGATTCTGTTTCCCTGTGTAATGCCAACGTGAAATGCTGCAGAAGAGGCAATGAAGGGAGATGTGAAGGGGTAGGCTGGGCTCCTTGGGGGAAATGTCTGGGCAAGAGGGGAAAGGAAGGCAGAAAAGAACTTTTCTATGAGGAAAAGACTGTCTCTGTGCTGGTAAAGAGGCAGGAGCAAGAGCAATTTAAGTTAGAGATGCAGAAATGCTTCAGTAAGAATAAGGAAGAATAAGCAAATGAATCTGCAATGCAGGGAGTCAGCCTGGACATAGACTCACTGGAAGTGGTCTCCAGACCTGGAGGACTATTCTCAGAGGGGCAGAAGTGAAGAGCAAACCAGGGGCTGGAGTGAGCCAGGAGAGACTTCACCATGGGAGAAGGTGTGTGGGGGGTCCCGAATTGGTTAAGGAGAACTGGTAACTTCAAGAATCAGGGAGGGGAAGCTGGGAGCATGTTAAGAGCATCTAAGTTAACATCACTTCCGATGGATGGAAAGTTAGGCAAAGTCGACCTGGCAGGTAATGTGGATCAGTTAGCAGTGCTGGGTGAAGGTAAGAGAGGACTCAGCAATCCTAGAGGCAGCACCATGCTTCAGGAAAACTGAGTGCCCTAAGTGTCAGATGTGGCATGTGGGAGGGCTGCGCTAGAAGGTAGCATGACAGCATGAGCACAAAGAAATAAACAGCTAAGCAATTACAGGGACCAGCAGCAAAACACGGATCTTATGAGAAGGGCAGGGAAAGGAGAGTAGTCAGTCAGAAGGAAAGGCATTGGGGAAGGAGTAGAGGAGATGACAGAAGGAAAAAGGGCTGCTGTGGAATAGAAGATAAAATGGGCAGATTCACTTGGCAGTTATGTAAAGAGGCTGCAGCACCATAACGAATACTGTCCTAGCCTTCAGCATATGAGAAATGACACACATTGCATGTAGTCCCAGTTTGATCCTGTGGCCCTGACTACCAGGCTTTTATTCCTACCTGTTCCACCCATATCCCTGCCTACTTTTGGTTCTTGGTCCACTTGCATTCATGTAGGCATCTGCGTTGTCATTATTGCCTGGGCCTAGGAGAAGGAGCCAGGGCTCCCCAGAAGTGTTAGCACCAGTACTCATAATCTGGTGCTTAAAGTCTTGAGCAGGGGTCTTTCTGACGTCCTGGTACTAAACATGCTCAGTGTGAATTGTCCTTGCGAAAGATCCAGTGAGCTTTTTCCTGAGGTTGTGCAAACTGAAATTTCTCCAAAAGCTTCTATATCTTGACCAAATTTGGGCAGATTATTCCAAGAATAGCAAAACTCCCTTCTCTGACTGAAAGCCATCTCCCTGCTAAATGCAAAGCACTGCTCCAGCATGTTGGGGCAATGCAGCTTTGCCAAAATCAGGTATCTGCCAAAAATCTAGGATAAACAGCATTCATTCCCCAATCTCACTATACTTCTAAGAAAACCTCATCCCAAAGCAGCCATGTGGGCATGAACAAATTAGGCCGGAAAGCTGAAAGTCATATTATGAGCAGTGTCAGGTAATATTGATCTTCTGTGGACATCTTCCCACACTACCTCATGGCTTTGCTCTGCTTCTGCATGCAGGAAGCGTCATCTAAGGCCCCCCAAACCTGGGATTCAGGTGCACTAGGCATGGCTTGGCAGTGAACAAAAAGGCAGCCACTGCAACATAGTGCTGCCTTTCCTACTGCCGTTCTCCTGTTTCCTGTTTCCTGTCATTATTTGATCTTCATTTTGTGTTGTGCATCTTTCTCCTTTTCAACTTTATTTTGTGATGACATACGTGCCTCTTTTTAAAGACAGTGGTTGGGACTGCCATAGGAAGAAGCCATGCGAAACTTTGTCTCCTTGGCATGCTCCTTCGTGCCTACTGGCAGAGGGAGGTGTGGGGGTAGGAGGTGGGAAGGGCTGTGGGGCAGAGAGAAGGTTTGTACCCTTTGCTGAACCTTCATTTCACTTCTAAAAAAGTCCTCAGAAGCAGTTCAGGTTGATACCTATATGATGCTGAACTGAGCTGCCGGAGGTGAGCAACCTGCTTCAAAGCCATGCTGCGTAGAGGTTTTGCTGTCTTCATTACAAAATAGTTAGTTCCTACGGCTTTATCGAGGAAAAACAAATGCCTCTTCCCAGACTGCTCAGGACTCCAGAGACCCTGCGTGGCGATGTGGGGCATCGCAGGCTGTGGATGACTGTTCTGCAGTGGAGAGGTCCAGGAAAAACTAGTCTTCCCCTAGCCTGAGATCTAAGCTGGACCCAGCCCCTCTGCTTGGAGCCAGAAGCCAGTGCTGCCTTCTGCGGTGCAAGTGTGAAGCTTTGAGATGCCTTTGGGGCAGTGTCCTCTGTGCTGAATGGGTCCTTTTACCCCCTTACCTGCAACCTCAGAACCTGCAGGACTGCCATGGTAGGACATGGAGAAGGGGGAGGTTAAAACACAGAGGTGATTTCCCCCAGTGCTGTTTGCCATTCCAGCTATGCTGACTTCCCTTTCTGGTGGTGGGAGAGAACTGTGTCTTATTTCTTGTGTCCATGTTGTGGTTTAAGCCCAGCCGGTAACTCAGCACCGTGCAGCACCTTCTTGCCCACACCCCAGGCGGGATGGGGAGGAGAATCTGAGGAATATAAACCCCATGGGTTGAGATAAGAACCATCCAATAACTGAAGTATAATACAAAACTACTACTACTACTACTAATGATAAAGGAAATAACAAGGGGAGAGAACATGAAACTAAAAAGGAAAAAAACCCAACCAATCAATAAACACAAGTGATGCACAATACAATTGCTCACCAACTGCTGACCAATACCCAGCCCAACCTGAGCAGCAATGTGCCATTCCAGGTAACTCTCCCAAGTCCACACACTTGGCACAGTGTGCTGTGGTACGGAATACCCCTTTGGCTAGTTTGGGTCAGGTGTCCTATCTCTGCTCCCTCCCGGCTTCCCCTCCTCCCTGGGCAGAGCATGAGACTGAAAAATCCTTGATCAGGGTGAGCGCTGCTTCAACACAACTAAAGCATTGGTGTGTTATCTGCACTGCTCTTAGACTAAAGCCAAAACACAGCACTGGAGCGGCTACCAAGAAGGAGAAAGATAACTCTTACAGCTGAACCCAGGTCAGTCAAGAACATGCTATTCCTCTTCCTACTTCACCTGCCATTTGATTGCTACAGGATAGTACTTTAAACATTTGTGGAACAAAAGGGGTACCTTAAAGTAAATGTAAAGAAATGCTTTCTTTCTGGCTAACAGGTGATAGCTAGCTAGGTAATTTCTTTGCACCTCCCAGCTGTGTGAATCACAGTTATTCATCACAGAAAGAGGCTTTGATCTTTCTCCATGTACATATCAGTTAGATAACTGGTTTATCTCTTGGATGCACCTCATGCTGATATAATTTTCTTTCCTTCAGCTCCTGCAATTGTGATTCTAAATGCCTAGAAGTTTCACTCTCCTGTTGACTGGAAGCCTTTGCTTCAGGTGTCTGTGTCTTAGGAAATGAAATGTTTTCTGTAGCACAGGGAGAAGGAGCTTTGGTTAGGGACAGGCTCCGATCTCAGCACAAATTCTGTATTCACCAGAGACAGGATATATCTGGGATCTGGTAATGCAGTATCATTGTTAGGTGCCAAAGGACCAGCCTGTTCTGCTGCCCCTGAAATCAGGATGTTTTTAAGGAGAGCAAGGAGATAACTTCATAACAATTTTTTCCAGGACTGTATTAAGCCACTTTAAAAATACAAAGTTTGTGTCAAGTCCCATCATAGCATGCCACATGCTTCCTGCTCTGTCGCTTCATGCCCACTTTTCTGTTGTTAGTGTTTTTCTTTGGCAACAAAGAACTCCCACTAACATTCAGAACAAAGTGGGGAAAGAAAAGAGAACACATCCCTGGCAGCATTTTCAGAACCTCACTTTCATGGAGCTGCCCCATCCAGGTGGACACCAGCACAAGCAGCCAAGGAGCATGCCTGCCGCTCTGTGCCAGTGAGGCAAACCAGTGGGTCCAGCATTTCTCTGGACCTCTTCAAACCTCGCCTGCCCCAGCAGCTCAACCCCTGCCTCAGCAGCAGTGCTGGCATGACTTCCCCCACAGCAGCTGTCCTGAGAGAGCAGTGATATGCCTTTGGCGCCAGCTGGGTGTTTTCCCAGTGCCTGCCCTGCCTAGCCTAGGGTGGGTACCCAGGCCAGGCAGCCTTCCTGGATCCACTTTTGGAGATCTCCTGTTGTCAGCAGGGCTGTGCTCCCTCCTGCCCCAAGACCAGGGCCTCAGCTACCACCCCGCTGTTGTGGATATCCCTATGACACGATGCAATGCAGGGCAGGAGTAGGGGGGCTGTCAGTGCCAGGTGGTCCCAGATGGATCATGGCACTTCAGTGGGACTCAGGCCATCCCCAATTCTCCACCAGTGATGTTCTACTGATGAGCAGCCATGTTTGGCCAAAAGGTTCCATTTGTGGGACCATCGTCTGCTCACCCATCGTCCCATGCCGCCTGTGTGCTCCCCATAGAGGGATAGTCCAGCAACAGGAACCCCCAACCAGCTGATTGGAGTGGCTGTGGAGTGCTGTGAAAGTGGCAGCTGGGTTGGAAGGGCTGCTGGCAGAGGGAGTAGCAAACTGGAAGAGACTGGAAAAAGGAGAAGTTGGTGCAGAGGGGAGAGGTAGGGCAGAAGTAGTCAGGAGGCCCACAGGAAACACCTGGAGAGGGAATGAAAATGAAAAAAGGAAGAGACAAGAACAACACAGATACGATTTAAAGACACAGACACTTGGTGAGGTTTGGAATAAAGAAATTAAAATAATTTTGAAAGGAATATTTTAGCACCAGCCAATGTACATTTCAGGCAGCGTGTCATGGGGATACAGGTACCCAAGCTGTCAAGGACTCCCTCCATAAGCCCTGTCCCTGCTGCCTGTCACCTTCAGTGTGCTGTTCCATCTTGTGGGAATGGTGCCAGTATTCACATTTTCAGGGCTGTTCCTGGTAGATCGTCATATGCAGCTCTCTCCACAGCTTGCTCCATGAAGGAGGCCCATGGGAGACACATTGGTTTTGTGTCTGAGGAAACTGCAGCATGAAAAATGAAGCAGCTTGTTCAGTGTTATCCAGGAAGGCAGGGCCAGAACTGAGACCAGTCCCCTTGTCTGTCCACGAGGTCAGGAAAAGAGCCAAGGTTGCTGTGTGTAACTTTAATATCTCCAAAGTGCACACAAATGTAGTTTGAGGTGCTCATTATCTGCAGTGCCAGGATCTTCATTTGAAACATCTGTTTCAACATTTTCACTTCAAGTCAGCAGAAACATTTCTGTTTTGTCAATGCATCACCTGCCAGAATTCTGAGCAGATATCTTACTGATATCCAGCAAATCCTGTTTTAAGTTGACGTGTTCTGAATAACATTCTTTTGTGACAGCCACTGCTTCTTCCGGAGCTAGCATGCTTCCTCGAGGCAAAAAAAACCCAACACCTCAATCATCATCATCATCAACATCATTATTATTAGTATTATTACTATTATTATTATTTATTTTGAGTATGTCATGAGGACTTCCCCTTCAGCAAGCCCAAGGAGCCTACTGGCACCTGGTAGGGGATCTGAAGACTTATTTGCATTCCAGAGGAATCTGCTGGGAAAATCCAGGACTCTCAGGGCTTTGAACATCACACATCTGAGGAGAGATGCCTGATTGCCGTAACCTGAGATGGGGCTCTTTGCCGAGTGTCTGAAGCTCTTGTCCAGTTGCAAACTAGCTCTCTGCAAGTTTGATTGACTCCGTCTACACCAGCAACAACAACAAAGCAAGCATGCAGGTGCTGGCCAAGCATGTCTGGCTGAATTTGCAAACCCATGTAGCCTGTGGCAAGAAACCTCAGGTTTGCCGTTTGTTTGACACATGCTCAACATTACTATTATTATTTTACTGCCTATAATGGAGATATTCCACAGTCACAAATATCAAAGGGAAAGAAAATGTTTTATGGTTCTCCCCCATGATCCTGTTAACAGGACATGCTACCAAAGCAAAACTATTTTCTTACAGATATGGCCCCCATATTGTAGCAGGACAGACTCAAAGGTGAGCACCTTTGACCACAAGTCATTTTAGACATGGGGGATGCAATGGCAGTTTCATCAAATCTTTTGCTGCGCTAGCACCACACCTGACCTTTTGTCTGTGTCTGACCTAGATCATTTTTTGTAAAAAAAAGTGAAGACAGTAAAAACCTGTGATCCAGGTGAAATGGTCAGACCAGTCAGTTGCCTTCAAAGCTGGCTCAGAAATTCTCAGAACTGGGGGAAAATTGTGGTTTGTTGCCATGCACATGCAGGCAGCAGCCAGCCTGGGTTCCTATAGCTTTTTCATGGAACCAGGGCCATCGTCACACCTAGCCCTCTCTTCTGGGCTGTTTTATGTCACCCTCAAATCACCCCAGCCTGGGTGAGGAAAAGAGCGGTAAGGATTTTTAAAACAGTTTCACTCAACAGGCTTCCAAATGAGCCTGAAAGTGTCTTTGCTGAATGATGGCATGGGGAACAACAGCAGAAGAATGAGCACAGGTGAACTAAGTGAATTTTCCAGAGGTTCAGGCAGAGTGGGAGAAATTACTTAATTCTCACTCTTTGCCAGCCTGTTGAAATGATGGTCTGAGGCTGTTGCTTCTCTTATGCTGCACAAGGAGCAGCTGCCTCAGCCTCAAGCTAGGATCAAAGCCATGCAGGTGGAGGGGCTTAGTTTTTAAGAGCTCTCACATTACCCCCTGCCCAGCTCATCCCCATGGCAGGAAGCTTCAGCTTTTGCCTCTACATCCATGGCTTTGCATGTGCTGTATGGCACAGAGATGTACTCAAATGTGGCCCTTGGATCTTGGCCACAGGGTCCTGCAGGCATACCTGGAAGCAGTGTGAGCTGAGCAAGCAATGTTGACTGCCTGTGCAGTTGCAACATGGCTTTCCTGATCACCTGGCTAGCACTCACTGCTTTCATCCTTGCCTCTAAATGGTCACTTGCTGCTCTGATTTGCCTCAGCCCGCTTCTGCCAGCTGGCAGCAACTCCTGGAAAAGTTTGGGGAACCTCTTGCTGAACACAGAATCAACTCATCAGACAGATTTCAGCTATGAGAAACACTCTGTGATTGCCCGTTAGTAACTGCACTTTGATCTTTTTCTTCTCTGTCTGGATGACATAGGAAGAAACAGAAATAGGGAAAATGCTGTTAGGAAACACAAGCCTCCACGCAAGAATTTTGAGTGTCTAAGCAACAGCCCAAAACAGCATCAAAGCACACATGCACTAGCTGGATCGTGACATGGCAGTGTAACTTTGGATTGGATGCAGAAACAGGAAAGGCACTTTTTAGTTTGACAATAGTTTGTTTTCAGATAGTAGTTCCTTGCTAAGAAGCATCATTATTTTAGACTGGACAATAGTTTGGTCAGGACGAGTTAAGCATTGTTCCTATCCACCCTGAGTAACTGTAATTCCTCTGAACAAGTTCAACATGAGCACCAGGGAGACACCAGATGATACGATGAGCCATTGCCTGCATCCTCTGCAGAGAGAGCTCCCAGGATCAGCGCTTAAGACTTCCAGGCTCCATACTGGTTTCCCAGTCTGTTTCTGAAGCGACTTTAAAGCTAAATCCTTATGTCAGATACTGAATTCAGACTCGGGAGATGTCAAGATGGCTGCACTTTTACTGAACGTTAAGAAGACCAGTTACAGGACAAGCTCCCAGATGAGAGCAGGAAAGCCTAGAGCCCCTTCAGGAACTTTCTGAAGCCTTTTGTGCCAACTGAGCCTTCCCAGCATTGTGACAGCTTTAGAAAACTGAAAGTCTTCCAGCTTGTCTCCCACCATTGAAAAAATTACAAGTCAGAAACTCCTCAGAAGCCTGCAAGTAACCCCTCCCAAGCTGCTTGCAGGAGTTAACCAGCCCAGCCCTTCTCCATGCTGAACTCTTACCTCCCGGTGTGGGAGAAGAGCCAGAGTGCCTCGCAGTGTGCTGGAGTGTTTGCTATTGACAGTTGCTTTTTCCTGGAAACCTCAGAACTAATACATATGACATGTGTACAGCATAAAACACAAGAAAGCAGTATGTTATCAAATGCCTAAGCAAAGCCTTTTTTGCATAAGCATGAGAGCAACCACTAACCACAGCATAAGAGTACATAACAGTGCCCAGCCCAAAGAAGAGGTGGCTTTCTGTGGTAGCACATCGGGGCAGAATGTAATCCCAAAGGCTGTGGGGAAAAAGAGAAGAGGGGTTTTGGGAGTTTCATATCCCCAGTCTAATACTAGCAGATTATTTTGAAGCAGTTAACTTCTCTGTTTGCAGATCCATGAGAAGACTAATGCCTGCTCTCCGTCCCCGGTGCTGCCCTTAAGGCTTTTGGTTATATGAATCAGAAGAGGAGGCATTAAATCCAGAGTTCATTTATGGCATGCAGAAATGGACGGCTGTCAAGAGCAACAGGTCTCTGACTCACACTACCAACTGTGGTTTAACACCATCCTCCCTCTTCCCCCATGCACAGATGTCTGTACCTCTACTTTCCTGGTTTAAGCTAGCATGCCAGGCAATAAAAGCTAATAAACCAGCTGTGAGCTGGGGCAACAGGGCAGTAAATAGACACTCCTGCACACCTAGCAGGGACTCATATCCCAGCATTTGCTTGTCAGAGCCCAAAGGATTTTCTGCGCCTGCACTTTGGCTACCCAGTCTCACTCAGTTCTTCTCCAGATGTATAATAATTTTCTTCCTTTTCCTTTTTAACCATCATGGTGAACAGTACAGCCTTAGGAATGCTTCTTATCTCCTACTGCTGTGGTTGCCCTGTGGTCATAGATAATATCATTTCACTGAATGTTTAGAGTTTCACACTGCCTTGCTGCAATCCCCGGAAGTTTTGTCACCCGTTTCAGCCTGGCATGGGTGTAGGCTCATGAGTAACTCAGATCCCATGCACCTCTGTGTGCCAAGAAGAGTGCAGATCATCTGTCTCAATGTGAGATGGCAGGACTGAACCTGCCTAGAGCTGTACAGATTTCAGGATATGGCAATAACTATTTGTTTATATTATGTAGCTCCAAGTCAGTTACATAAAAAGGACTTGGCAGAATGTTTTCATTTAAAACACTCTGCTGTACAGGAGAGAAAAGATAATGATTTTTTTTTTCTTGGTAGAATCAAATCTGGAAAACGTGTAGGAAGGACCATGTGTTTCTTAAAGGCTGAGCTTTCAGAAAGCAGGAACATGGAGAGTTTTAAGTTCAGTCTTCTGGCACTGCAGGGTACCACTACAAAATACACACCAGTTTTTGTGACTTTGCTGTGAGCACACTGGGGAGACGTGCTTTCAGTATTGGGTAAATCACTGACTGTCTCTCTAAAGACAATTTGTTCATGCAGGCTATGAAGTAATGACTTTGAAGGGAGGGGAAGAAAGCGTCTTGGACTTCCCCTTCAATATTTCTATTTCTAGTTTGCCAATAAGCAGTGGAAGTTTGATACTTCCTTTTATGTCTACAGTAGAGCACAAAAGTACACAGTAAACTCCTCTTTCCATTGCAAACAACTCTAACAAAAATAGCAGCACAAATTTAAGCTTGATTTCTCCTGAAGATACTAAAGGACAAAAAAGTGTAACTCGCACCCATTTAACCTCCCGCGAGACTCACTGTGAGCCACCGGGGACATTCTCTGTGTGGGTCTGTCACATGGACAGAAAGGGTCAGGGGATGAAATAACCACTTGTGAAGTGGTAGAGGCCTTCTGCTTTAACATGCAGCCCTCTGAACATCCCTCAAACTAAGAAGTAGCTACATGGTGTACTTTAAAGTCTCACATATAGAAAGGTTCCCAGACTTCTTCATAGCTGTTAAAAGAGGTAAAATTTAAAAGGAGAATTAATATATTTTGTTAGGTGAAAAACTGCATTCATCGTAATTTTGTTGTGATTCAGTATAGCAGTCCTAGTAGTCCATAATGAAGAATCAAGCAATTTCTCTTAAGACTCAGCAAAGCAGATCCATGCAATCACAAATCCATATCCTTCGGGTTGGGTCATTAACACAGCTTTCATATTCTCTCTTTTCTTATAAGAAACAAACAAAGAGACTGAATATTTTCCCCTGTTCTCTCTATAGAAAAAAAAAAAAAAGCAGCTTAGAAGAGAGAATATCCTTTTCTTCTTCACATCGTAAACTCTTTCAAAAAGAAAGAGAAAAACCTTTTGTCCTGCATCTTTGTGCCACTCCTTTTGGCTTGAGCTGCAGACCTGTAGTAGTATTTCAATACTGAGTGCTTTTAGCCAGCTTTACAAGATGATGAAAACAGCCTCTGTTTCAGCACTTCCCTTAGAGAGTCAGGGTTTTTTTCACATTGTTGAAATTCTCTAATAGATTTGACCAGTTAAAGGAGAAAAGGCAATTGCTTGTCTCCTGGATTCCCCCATTACCGTCATCAGAGGAATAACATACAGAAAGTTTTAAGGACCTGTTGGGAACCTCTTTTCTTTGTAAAGAATGTTTTATAAACATGTTCTGGTTATAAATCCATCTTGTCAGTTTAAACACAAATACATTTTGATAGCACTAAATGATTATATTTTCATGAAAGTTGCAAATTCTTGACAGCTCCTGCTTTGCAGAAAAAGTAATTTCAAGAAGGAACATAAATGTGTGTCTTTGTGTCTGTGCATGCATGTCTGAGACCTACATGAAAAATATACGTAAAAATCCTTTTGACTCAAGGTGGCCTTGTACAGCAACCACAGACATGACCACTACTGTATTAAATAAACCACAAACTGGTTTTCCCACCAAAACACAACTTCCATTTTTGGTGCCACCAGAAACATGGTACTTTTCAGGCAAGGGGATGATCCTAAGAATTTCCCAGGGAATGCAGAGAAGAAATGGAAGACAATATAATGAGAACCATCAAACTTCTGAACTTATCTTTGAACTATTCAGAGCTTTGATGAGATCTTGTGTGCTTTCTGACTTCTTTGCTTAGCATCTGAGAAGGAAAAGCTTCCCATGTTACTCATTAACAAAAGAAAACATACTTTTGAGTATTTTTTTTGCTAGAATGATGTTTGTTCCCTTGATTTTGAACCTTATGCTTTCCATAAAAGTTTGTAGAAGTGTTCAGCAGGCCTGGAAATCTCCTTAGAAGCCAAGATAGTATTACCACATGTCTCAGGAATTGTGGAATTATCTGACTTTGCAGATGACTGCACAGTGTTAAGTGACCAGAGGGGATCCCAAGTATGACCAACTGGGACAACATGGACATTGAACCATTATTAATGTTTGGGATTTGTGACCTAAATAATCATGCTAACAACGAATGTGAATGCCACTGGCAAGTGCTTCTACCTTCTATAGATGCATCATGAAGTTTTGACCTTTCTGTGTGCCTGTGGATAGTGTAAATTGGCAGCAGAAAGAGATCTATAAATCTGGGCAACCTGCTAACAGTCTGATCTTGTTGCTGGTAGCAAGTCCAGGAATCACAGTGGTAGGACACAGTTCTTGACCTGCCTGTTCAGATCTGTGAGTCGGAAGGCAGTGGTAAGGCAGATGAGACTCAGACACTGAGTTTGTTGTACTGTGTTGCCAGTGAATAGGTGTGAACAAATTAGCCTTACACCAAAGTCATGGTCTGTATTTGGAACCATGGTTGCATTTATTAATATCACAAGTTACACTTGATAGCAAAATCACATAATGTGTTAATAAAAGGCTACAAAGGTCTATGACGAAAATCTCAGCAGCTTTGGGAAATAATTGTCTTAGATCTTTGAAAGATATGAGTTGCAATATCTGTGTTCTTACAATCAGTGATTTACTAAAACAGATAACATAGACACTGGTGTGGTAAAATGTGATTTTTTTTTTTTTTTTTCTCCAGATATGAGACTGAGTATATCAGCATTTAGTTTCATAGAATCATAGGATGGTTTGGGTTGGAAGAGACCTTACAGATCATCCAGTTCCAACCCCACTGCCATGGGCAGGGACACATCCCACTAGACCAGGTTGCTCAAAGCCCTGTCCAACCTGGCCTTGAACACTGCCAGGGATGGGGCAGCCACAGCTTCTCTAGGGCAACCTGTTTCAGTGTCTCACCACCCTCATAGTGAAGAACTTCTTTCTAATATCTAATCTAAATCTCCCCTCTTTCAGCTTCAAGCCATTCCCCTTTGTGCTGTCACTACATGCCCTTGTAAGAAGTCCCTTCAGTTTCTGATATTCTAACAAAATACATACATTATTTTCATTTGCTAAAGATGTACATGAAGATCCATCTCAGTGAAGGTTAAAGCTCCATGCTGAGGAGCTGAAGCATTTGCTCCATGGGGGAACATACTAAGCTCTGCTATCAGAGGTGTCTTCTGACATAACTGCAAATTGCCAGAACTAATTTTAGCCAAAGCTATTTGCCAGGTCTAAATGTCAGATGACTGGCCATAATCAAGGTGGGCTAATGTGTTTAAACAAAGCTCATCAGAGACCTCACAAGTCTCATAGCAGTTTGATAAATACTGTGAGAGCTGTGGAGGCGGAGGGAAAGCCAACAAAACGGCAAACATTACTGAGCAGTTTTCATTTCGATGTCTCTGTGAGCCAGGTGGGTTTCCATGAATTTAGTCTGTCCCTTCTGACCCTCACTTTGTTTCCTCTGCAGCTATACAGGCTCTGATGATACTCTTACGCCAGGTCGCCCCTGGCCACAAGTCCACATCCTTCTCCTTGTCAGGGCACCTCAGGTGAGGGGGCAGAAATAAACCCAGACCCCTTCATATTATAGTCACCCCTGTGGGGAGAATTCCAACGGGTCAGACCCTGCCTCCAACACAGAGCAAGAAAGTGCCCACCCTCCTGTCCACATGCTCCAAGTCCTGGCATGGCCATGGGCTTCTGGCAGCCCTGAGCCCCAATGCTGCAGAAGGATTGCCTGGCCCTCACAGCCAAGGGCTCCACAGGCCTTTCCCTGTGCATTCCCCAGCCCAGGGCAGCCATGGGACAAGCCTTGCAGGGATAGAGGCAGACATCGAAGCAGTTGCACCCCAGCTCCCAAGCGAGCATGTACACCCATGCTAACATGCGTTATGTTTTCAGGAACTGGGATCATTTTTCATCAGCGCCTGGAGGTATCCACGTAATTTTAGAAAATACACAGGATCCTCCGCCTCAACTGACCTCATTTTGATTTGTGAATTGGGATTTTTTTTCCTATCAAAGCTCTTCCAGGGGTTGCAATGCCCAAATTAGGACAAGAAGGCAAAAGGGACAGTGTGTTCCAGTGCTCTTATTTTTTCTTCTTTCTGGTTATTAATTAGTAGAAGTGAAAAATAGGACTTAAGGAAAATTAGTGTGGGTTGTTTTTTTTTTTAATGGAATGTCTGTTTCATTAAATAAAAATACCTATTTCTCCCAGAACAATCTGGAGAGAAATTACAAGCTTTGATGGAAAAAATTTTATTGCCTTTAATATTTTTCTTAGGAAAACTCTTCTTTCTGATTTTGAGCAATTTTTCTTTGAAATGTAAGCTCTTCTAAACACTAAAACCACAAAACCCAAGCAGGTCCTTTTTTTTTTTTTTTTATTAATGAGCAGAAACATTCCCATTTGGATTTCTCCCTTCTGTCCTGAAGAAGAAAAAATTTTAAGAGACATTCCTGACAATGTTAATGAGATGCAAAAGATATATTCTGCTCTCATAAATACTTGTACACACCCTACCCACAATGCTATTTCAGTGTGCAGCGGTGGCACTTCGCAGTACCTGTCTGATTTCTTATTTGCTTGCAAGCTTAATTCCTCCTTGTCTCGAAGGACAGAAATCCACAAACCAAGTCTGACCTTGCTGTTATTCCAAACGATGTTATTCTGTCACTGCTGCATTCGGTCCATTATGATTGCAAAGTGTGCTTAGCTGGCAAGGAAATTAGATGAGCGTATGTGTTTAATTTTAAGCATGCTTTTAATGCTATCCCTTTTCAGCAAACCACTTAGACACATGCTTAACAGCCCATGTGCTTGAAGTTAATTAAGTGACTAATTGCTTTTCTGAATGTGGGCCTGAATAGGGATGGACTGAAGCATGTACTTCAGTTCCTGGTTAAATTGCATCCTAAAGAGCAACTGTTTTCCTAACCCTTCAACTCCCCTTGCTCAGTTCATTTCTTTCCTGCAACAGCCAATTCATCCCTCTTCGCATAATTAGAATCCAACTGGAATAAGTTGTGGCCTCTTCATAGTAGCTCTAAATATACTTGTAAATAGCTGTAATTAAATCCAGAAATTTAGTAACATGGCATCAATTAACCTAATGGAGAACTGAGAGAGAAATGTGGTTTCTGAGTTAGTAAAATTCTGTGCCCTGGAATACAAGACGCACTGTTTAAAACCTGGCTCAGAAGGCCTCTAGGAAATACTAAACCCTGTCAGGACCGGGTTGGTTTTGATGAGGGCAGGGGAAACGGCATAAAGTTTAGATTCCCCAGAACTTTTTGGGGGCGCAGCTGGTAGCCTTGGTTGCCGGGTGCTGGGCAGGGACCCTGGGAGAGCGGGGCTGGCCCCAGTTACAGGGACCCCGGTTACAGTAGCCATCCGCCACAGATTCCCGTGAATTAAACCACGTTCCCATTGCCCCGTAGGCTTCTTTTAGAGATAAATCAGCGCAAACGCCAGCCTCCTGCTTGTCCTGATCCGTGCAAGGGGAACCCCCGGAAATGGAGGAGGTTCGCCGGGAGCCGCTGCGGGACGCCTGCCCGGCCCCATGCAGCGCTTCTGTCCCGACAAGAGGGGCTTTACCGCCAGCCCCGGCCGAGAGCTGTAGAAACGTGCTGCCGTGCCGTGCCAGAGGTCGGCACTGCAGCTACCGCGACTGCGGGAGCTGCTCGGCGGCAGCGAGATAACGTCACCATGGCAAGGCACAGGATGGGATGAGAGGCGATTAATCAGTAGTTTATCCCTTAATTCATGCATGCAGTGCATAACTTGTGCTAACATAGCAAACAATGTGGTGTTAACCCGTCCGCTTCTTCATGATAATGAAGCAGTGGCGGATTTCTGGCTCTGTCCACCTCTCCAGAGGTGGCTGCCAAAACTGTGGTCCTGAGAGACAGAAACAGATACCATTGTCCCTGCTGCACAGGCAGGCTGTGACAAATGGGGTGTATCACTACGTGTCCCTCAAAAGCTGTTCCATGAGTTCAGTTCATACTAATGTACAGAAAGTGACTTTGCCATCCTTTCTTTCATGGTACATCTTAAATCTTATGTGTATTAAGCCTGTCTTATGGCAAGCTACTCTCCCTTCTCCTGGTTCACCTGCCTGGCGCCTTTCTGACATCCTCTGGGAGTACTTCAGTTTGCAGAGGCAACAAGCCTGAGCCTCACCCACCTGCAATCTCTGGTAAGAACTGATGTTTGAAATACATGCATGGACACTCCACAGCTGGAAGATGCTAGCATTGCCTGCTAGGTGGGGAAAAAAAATCTCCCTCCAGCCACTGGTAAGACTTAGGACTCATAAGTGTGCAAAGCTTACAGAGTATTGAACTGGACTGTCCATTTTACCAGCACTATATGTATTCCTGCTTGAACTCATGTTGTAGGTAGTAAAAACTGTTCTCTCACATCCCGTGACTGACCAGTAAATTGTATTTACCCTGTAACATACTGAATGGGTATATGTATGAGATAAAGGTTTCACTAAGTGGAAACACTGTCAGGAGGAAACATGGATCGCCACATTATTGCACTGCAAACACCAAAGTGCCCCCAACCTGTTTATCTTCAGAGAAACAGGCACATCACATGAGTGATTCATAGGTATTAGACTATATAAGGGAAAGAGATGAAGGAAGCTGCCGGAAATTGTAAGGCTGGAAAAAAGGGGTCTTTTTTATTAACATTTACAGCCAAATAATATCCTGCACTATGACCCTGTAGGCACCAAACTGTCATTGGAGCAAAGAGCCATTAACAAACTGTAGCACCACAGAAGCTTTTGCTATGGCACAGGCGTGAAATTTCCTGATACCTCACTGCCTGCCTGGAAAACTTGCTTGAGCCTGGGCCCTTGCAAGACCATGAAGTCTCTGCCTCTGGAAAAACCCTAGGTTAGTTCTTTGAACAGTGTTTTCTCCTGCAGTAGTAGCACCCATCACTACAGCTGCCAGGAAAACCTAAGGACCACAGAGAGGACCTGCTGCACAGCAGGCTGAGATGTGTCTGGTTCCAGAAACAGATAAATGTTAAGATCTAGCTTGACAGAAATGCAGTAGGCGTCTCTAGAGACCCAAGCCCATCTGTTGCAGGCATCATAGAAAAGGAGCTGTGTACTTCCCTGAAGGTCTTTGCCTCCTCCACTCGAGCCTGTTGAGGACTTCATCCACTGCCTGAGCTCTAGTCCAGTCTGCCATAAATTAGGCTATGTGCCTCTGTGTGCTTTTGTGGTCACAGCTTCCCCACAAGTGATCTCCTCCAGCACTGTTCTCCCTCTCCAGACTTCTCACACACAGGCCCTTCCTCCTTGGCATAGAAAACCAGAAAGTAGCACATACCTGTAAGTTAACAGTGAACAGCTCTCAAACATAATCTGGGTCATGATAAGGGTTCAAACATTGTTCTGCATGACATCCTTGTCTCTAAATTGGAGAGACATCAATTTGATAGATGGACCACTCAGTGCATAAAGAACTGGCTGGATGGCTGCATGCAAAGAGTTGTGGTCAACGGCTCAATGTCCAGCTGGAGACCAGTAACGAGTGGTGTCCCTCAGGGATCGGCCTTGTTCAACATCTTTGTCGGTGACATGGACAGTGGGATTGATTGCGCCCTCAGCAAGTTTGCCGATGACACCAACTGGTTCAGTTGATACGCTGGAGGGAAGGAATGCCATCCAGAGGGACCTTGACATGCTTGTGAGGTGGGCTGATGCCAACCTTATGAAGTTTAACCATGACAAGTGGAAGGTCCTACACCTGGGTCAGAGCAATCCCAGGCACAGCTACAGGTTAGGCAGAGAAGAGATTCAGAGCAGCCCTGTGTCGAAGGACTTGGGGGTGCTGGTCGATGAGAAAATGAACATGAGCTGTCAGTGTGCACTTGCAGCTCAGAAAGCCAACCATATCCTGGGCTGCATCAAAAGGAGTGTGACCAGCAAGTCAAAGGAGGTGATCCTGCCCTTCTACTCTGTTCTCGTGAGACCTCGCTTGGAGTATTGTGTGCAGTTCTGGTGTCCTCAACGTACGAAGGACATGGAACTGTCCAGAGGAGGGCCACAAGGATGATCAGGGGACTGGAGCACCTCCCATATGAAGACAGGCTGAGCAAGTTGGGGCTGTTCAGCCTGGAGAAGAGAAGGCTGTGTGGAGACCTCATAGCAGCCTTCCAATATCTGAAGGGGGTCTAGAAGGATGCTGAAGATGGACTCTTCGTTAGGGACTGTAGTGACAGGACAAGGTGTAACAGGTAAAAACTTACACAGGGGAAGTTTAGATTGGATGTAAGGAAGAAGTTCTTTACTGTGAGGGTGCTGAGGCACTGGAATGGGTTGCCCAAGGAAGTCGTGAATGATCCATCCCTGACGATGTTCAAGCCCAGGTTGGACAGAGCCTTGGGTGACATGGTTTAGTGTGAGGTGTCCCTGCCCATGGCAGGGGGATTGGAACTAGATGATCTTAAGGTCCTTTCCAAGTCTAACTATTCTATGATTCTATAATCCCTGTTAGTACTCTTGCTACCTCATGCAAAGGTGCAAAGGCCAGCAACATCCTAGCAGCTCTGAAGCCCTGCCAAGCAAAGCCATATACAGGAAGATGCTTTGCCTATCAACCACAGTGCTAATCCATGCTGTCAGTCATGCTCTCCTCATAGAGAGGTCCCTGGGATGAAGAGAGTAGTGCCACTGGGCTGGGTTACTTGGGTCCTGTACATGTGCAATGCCAGAGGTGGACAAAGCACTTCAGGCAGTGCAGGGCCACAGCTGAGGTCTGTTTCTGACACCTTCCTTGCTGTTTTCAGGTCAACTACCTCATATGAAAGAGGGAGATGGTAAGGCCTGGCAAGCCCCAGTCACTGGGGTGGCAGATCTACCAACTTGTGCAAGGGAGCCAGGGCTGGAAGGGAGGTTCAGCTGCTGGATTTCACAGCATGGGTAGAGAGAGGCAGTGTAAAACCACCTCAGCAGCTCCTGGTGGAGGAAGTTTTGGGTTGAGAGTGGGATGGAGTACACACACACACACAGACACGCACAGACACATGCACAAGCTATTCACTCAGCCTCCCCAGGAAACATGGCACTCAGCCCATCCTCACTAACTTGAGTCTCCAGCACTTATGGCAAGGAATATCTTGGAGCCCTAGAGAAGGTGGGACTGTGCATGCATGTGGTATCTGATGTATCTCTGGAGACAGAGGAAACAGGTATGCTGCTTTGGGCAGCCTTGGGAACCACAGCACCCTGCTCAAACATCCTCTCATGGCAAGTAGGAAAGTTCTCAAGCAAGCGTGAATGGTTGGTGTATCCTGAGCACAGGAAAAAGCTCTTAAGCTTGGGAGGGGTGGGCAGTCCCCAGCACCAGCCCTAGAAAGCTGTGTGTGCATCTCTACAGCAGCTAGGCTTCACAAGGTTGAGAAGAAGGTGTCCTGTGTACTGGATAGCATCCCTCTGATTTCTTACCCACCTGCTGTGTGTTTTGAGCACACTGACAACATACTGCCTTTTCAGGTCCCTTCCTGAAGCCTGGAAATGCCTAAAGGGCAAGGGTAAGTTGACATTCTTGTCTTTTACCTAATTGTTCTAGAGCATGCTGCTCCCCAGCTGGATCATCTACTCACTGAGTTGCTCTAACCACAAGCAGGTGCCTGTCTGGAGTTTGCCCTCCTCCCTGGCACTGAATGGTTTTCACCAGTGTGAGGGGTTATTCCTCCCCAGGGGGTGGGCTTTGCAGTCTGTGCTGACCTTCATGAGTCTCCTCTCAGGTTATTTCTCCAGGCTTCAGGTCCCTCTGGCTGTGAGAAAGGGAGCCTGAATCGAGCAGCAGTGTGTGGCCACCCTGCGGAGCCTCCAGGGCCTGGGATTGTGCCAAGGAAATAATCTTAGAGAGGTCACCCTGCAAGAGTACATGAACTTAATTTTGAGCAAGTCAGTGCCTTGAATGAGAGTCAAGGAGAAAGGTGCATGAGGGCAAGTGAATGAGGAGATACATTTGGATCACCACTTCACACCACGGACATGCCACATAAACCCTGTCAATTCAGCCCTGACAGTTGTAGTTATTGTTTCTGAGTGAGAGGTTGTATTTTTATTCTAGGTGGTACCTCCTTAAAACAAGTCCCAGCCCATGTCACTTAGAGAGGGTGACAAAGGGGATGACTGCACTTGTCTCCAGGTTTCTCTAATGATCCAAGCTAGGCAGTTGTAAAGGTGCCATGTCTGCTGAGACCCTGCTGCCTTGGTGCTAGTAACACAGGGACCTGTGAAAGGGTACAAGCAAGTGCTGAGAGTGAGGATTTGCCCTTCTCACCAGAGCTCCCAGACTGGCCAAGAACTGCAGGGTTTCATCAAGAAAACTGCACACTGTGAATCAGATTATCTTGTGTTTTACCACTGTAAGCCACTCGACTGAGTGCACACTCTGATGGTAAAAGGATATTAATCTTGTGGAAGATGGATCCAGCATCTGGGGAGCTCTTGTTTCTCACCACCTTGCCTTCTTCCCTCTAGGAGAGTTAACAGCCGTACTATTCTTCCTTGTGCGTACGGAGTACCAGAATAGCTGTGCTGGCTGGATCCTGCTCTAAGACATTGCTGCAGAGAGCATGCTTCAAACCAGATAGGTCTGCCTGACCTATTCCAGCAAGTAGCAGCAGGTCTTTGTAGGAAATCATGTTGACAGTCAGAGACCTCTGTGCAGGCATGCTACTTGCAAACTAAGCTACCCCGTATCATATGATTCTATGATATCTTTTTGCATACCTAGAACTGGCCTTTTGGCCAGCTAGATGTCTCCCATTTGCTGTGCAATTTCTAAGGACTTGATCCTTATGTTCTTAACTTCCCCATTCAGTGTGCAGGAAAAAGAGACCTGGAAATTCCAGCAGAGTTTGTTATTGCACTCACCAAATTCCTTTGTAGCCTCAGCCATAAAGTAACACTTAGGAGTCAGTTTTACAGTGATCACATGCAGTCTGACTGGGGAGAAGCAATAGGAGGTTGGTTCAGCTGTGGGCTTTGCTTGCAATTATGAAAGACTTCTTTTGGGAGCTAAAGGGGTATGTGGTTTTAATAGCTGAAGATTCTCCCAGGAGCTGGAAGGGCCTTTTTTTGTTTCTTTCTTTACTTCTTTTAATAAAGACAACAGCAGCTGGAAGCACTTCCTTGAAGACCGCCCTTAGCAGTTTTTCTTTTGCTGGGGTTTTGTCTGGGGAGTGAGTGGAAATGGGTTTTCCCCCACTGCAGGAGAACAAAGCATTTATAGAATGGTTTTTCTGAGCAGATTTAAAGGGATGTGCTGGCTTTATATAACTTCTGTGTTTAGCAGAACATAAATATTTTAGTGGAGAACGGATTGCACTGGAATGGTCTGACCCCCTCTGCCTTCAGTAAAAAAAAAAGGAAGCAGATTGGTATTTCTTTGTGAATGTGTGCTTTTCGCTGCATGGGGATATCTCGTAGGGATGACAGTCAGGGTGCACCCTCAGCTGTCTCTGCGGGTGCACAGTTTGGCCCGCAAAACCGCTGCGGCGTGAACGCCCTTACCTCCCAAACAAAACACAGCGCCAGGGTTCGACCGCCAGGTGGCGCTGCAGGAGCGCAGAGAGCCGCGGAGGACGCGGCGCGAAGGTTGCCGCGTTCAGGTGCGCGGGATGCAGGGCAAGGGATGCGAGGTTCAGGATGCAGGGTTCAGGGGTGCAGGGTTCAGGGGTGCAGGGTAAGGGATGCGGTGTTGAGGGTTCAGGATGCAGAGTGAAGGGTGCAGGGTGAGGAATGTGGAGTTCAGGAGTTCAGGCTGAGGGATGCAGGGTTCAGGGTGAAAGATTCAGGATGAAGGGTGCAGGTTTCACTGGTTGAGGGTTCAGGATGCAGGGTGGGGAGAGGTGCAGGGTGCATGTGAGGAGTGTGGAGATCTGAACAGTGGGTTTCCTGTGGTCCCTGGCAGCCTTTTCCTTGGCGTTGCTGGAAACAGAGATGTTTCCCTTCTCTCTGGTAAATTTGCGTTGTTTTTTACAGGTTGGCCAGCTAAGTGTCACCCATGGCAGGGGTTTCAGGTTCTTTGATGAATTTGGGCTCTATTTTCTACAGAGGGAAATTCATGCCCCCGTTTGCTCCCGACTGTGAAACAGTGGAAAGGCCAACCGCAGACCCCCCATACAATGACATCAAGGACGTTTAAGGGTAACAGGTGAGAGCAAAATAAGTCAGTTGTTTGACAAGATGAAGATTTGGGGAACAATTTGAAGAGTGAAATTAACTAGCTGGAAAAGTAGCAAAGTGCATTCTTTCACATGGCGTAATGGTGCTCAGCCCTGGATGGCAGTGGCAGCTTTGCTTCTTAACACTGCCCAAGAAGCAGCAACTTCCTTCAGTGAATGGCATCTGACACCAAAACCCCAAAACCTGTTCTGACTCTGCAGTGAGCCTCCATACACCAGCGATGCTCCAGATCAGTCACTGGGGAGAACACACTGTTCGTGTGCCTGATGCTCACTGTGGATCTGGGTGGATCACAGACAAACTCCATTCTGAAGGTTCCCAATTGCTCACATACATATTTTATCTTCTGCTTGAAAACCAAACTGGAAACCTCTGTATGAACTAGGTAACAAATCTCAGATTTGTTTTCTTCTAATGCTGAATAAGGACCTTCATAAAAAGAAGGGCGACAGAAACATCCCGAAAACTTGGTTTTCTTTGCTTTCCTCTGAAACCCAACAATCAACTTTTCTTGGTACTGCCTGGCCTGGCCCCAAGCTGTGGGGTAGATATCTATCTCACTTGTGACTTCTGGGTGACTGGCTGGTGCTCAAAAGGTGCTTTCATGTTGATTATAGGAGTTAAGAAACTATACAGACTATAATCCAACTGTTTGCCTGAAAGCAGGCCTTGCTCCTGCCCAAATGCATTTGATCAATGCCTGTACTGACAATGAGTAGGTTTGTTACAGTCTTTCAGGAGGAAGCTGTTTCTGTGGTGGAGCAGAGGCTCAGAAGGGGTAATGGGAGATATGGGGTGAGTGAGCAGGTCCCACGGAAGGAAGATGTGGGAGAGGGAAATATGCTTTGTACGGAGAGGATTGAGAGTAGTGGGGGGGAAGGTAGTGGGAAGAGGAAGTAGGAGGCATGGCAGTGCTTAGTTTGCGGCTAATTGGGGAAACTGTGATGGACAGGGTGACAGCGGCTGCTGTAGAAAGGAGATAGGATATTGGGCAAGGGGATTATAGGGTGTTAGGCATGCTGGCAAGTTGGGTAGCTTACTGCCCATGCTGCTCACTTGATGGCGTTATCCTTCCAGAGTTTTGTTTTCAGCTTTATGCAGCTCTTTTATCCCAGTTGTTTGTTCCAGAACTGAAGGAGGAAATTACACCCTGTAAGTTATGTCAACATGGAAGTCCTGAAAACTCCCTTGTTTACAAACATCAGGACCAGGGCAGGGGTTTTCTATGTGTTGGTGAGTGAGCTGCTGACACTGGGCAGAACTGGGAATTCTAATAGTGTGGGAGTGGTTATGTGAACAGGACATTGGGCAGAATGGTCTGACACCCTTTGCTGTGCTAGAGCTCATTACAGCTTGCTGATTCTGAAAACTCAGCTCCCCAAATCAGCTGCTCTCAGTCCTCATGTCAAAGAAAGTGAGATAGTAAATCATGTAAACTGCTTCCTCCGCCATACTACAGAGGCGGATGTGGGCTGGTCTGTGATTTCAGCACCTATTGGGGGCAGAGCCTAGGTGTGAATAAAGACACAACTTGATGAAGTTCAAATCCAGATAAAAGATCTGGTCCTTGCTCATCCTTCACCTTGGCAAAATTCACAGGGTGAGGATAACCAAGAGAGCTAACTTGTGATTTATTCCACTGGGAATAAATCTTGGATCTCCTCCTGCAGCAGCCACTGGGCTGGTGGGACTTCACAGTGGGGCTGCACAGAAGTTGTGTGTCCAGAACATCTCTGTGACTTTATCTTTTCCCTCTTGACTGTTCCAGCTCCCTGGTCTACAAGGGAGTTTCCACAAAGAGCACAAACAAATCCCATGGTCAAATCCCAAACATTGCTCAGCTGGCTTGTCTGCATCACAAGATCTTACCAAGGGTGCTCATGATTTGTGAGAACTGACCAAAGCTCCAAGGGGGTGGTTGTATGCCTTGGCAGCCAGTGTTTGATGTTATTCCAGACCATTTGTGGCTTAACTCTGAGCCAGTCCAGTTAATCTACTCAGTAGCGCTGTGGTGCCATTTTAAGGAAGAAACAACACCATGGATAATTTTCAACTTAGGAAGATTTTTTTTGTATTTTGGGGGCAGGAGAACCTTTCTTGTGTTCTTAACACCAGGACCAGAGGCTGACAGGACCTCTGCTGCTTCTTCAGGAGCCAAAATGGATATACTCACGATGTGTATGTATTTTTATTGTCATTAGTACAGGTGCACCATTGCATCTCAGCAAGGCAGAGGGGCTATTTTCAAACTATTGATGCAAAACAAGCTGAAACAACAGCATCCATCAGACTGCCACATTGTCATTCACAAGAAGTATGGAGGCAATTTTTGTTTAGATAAAATTTGCTGGTAAGATAGCAATGAGCACAAGATATTCAACATTCTAATAAAATAGTAATGCTGCAAGCTCAGCGGCTCATGAAACATTTAGTCTGCAGCCAGTAAAGTGCAAACAAGAGATTTAAGCACCGCTGTTGCTTGATGGATAGAAACCAGTTAGATTAGTAGAAGGAGTATTCCACGCAGGTTAGAATGAGGCTCTTTAAATGCCTATCAGTTCTCCCATTTGCTGTAGGACTGCACCTGTTGAAGCAGTGTTCGTCTTCAGTGCTAGTGTTAAGCCAAATGAGCTCTCTTCTTCGGCTTCTAGTTGTTGCTTTTTATGTCTCCCTGCATCAGGAGTTTGGAGAGCAGGATTACCAGCACGCTCATAGGTTCTTATTCTTTATATGTGAAACTAATTAGGTACCAGATTTGCAACAGTCTGTGAAGGGTCAACAAAGATAGGGGCACAGTCAGTAGCCACAGAGCTCTCCGTAAGTTCAGAGTAAGCAGTATAATTAAGGAGACTTCACTCACTTCCAACCCAGGTAAAAATTACTGACCAAGCAGATTACTGCTTGTTTGGTGTTTAACCTTTGCTCTGACCCCATTTTATCACGGGCTACAGTAAATTGCAATCATTACTGTTATACCTAAGTGCTTCTTGACAGCTCCCTTGCAAATTAAAGGTTAAAAGAAGGGATTTTAACTTTGGATAAGATCAGACAGGGAAGCCTCCAGATACCTGTCTTCATTTTTCCTGTGTTATTCTGGTTGAGTCATTCTGATTATTTTCTAAGCAGTTCTTGCGTAAAACAATCATCCCTTGCTTTTTGGTCTCTTATCTGTTTTGCAAAGCTCATTCTGCTTCTTTTAAGTCTGGCCCATAATTATTACAATTTGCATTTTAGAAGAAGCCCTGAGGCTTTCTGGACTACTGAATGTGTAAGAAATTAAACAGAGAAACAGAATTATTATGCAGTAAATATACTGAGGGAGGGAACATCTTTTGCTGTGTCCGGTGTCCATGAAAAATGTAACCCTGTGAAATGCCTGTGCCTTTTTATTACTCTACTAATACAGTCAGTTGCAATAATGAACTTGGGTGAAATCCCTATCCTGTGTCTGTTAAGAAATGCTGTTAGCCTTTGCTAAAGGCTGTGCCTGTCATGAATTATAAGACTGCACCCTATATACCAAAATAGATAAAATATTCTCACAAATATTAACATAGATTTTGACTGGCAAGAAGAGATAATCTGTACTGTATGTGGCAACAGAAACATCACGGAAGTATTTAATCTGAAAAGTTAGGATCCAGGTATTTTAGGACTACTCTCAATCCAGAAATACATTGTAATGCAAATAAATCCTAAATTGGGAGCCAATCCCTCTCCTGGTTCCTTGAACAGGCTTCAACCATTAGTGCAATGGTTGAAGAAAGCCCATGGGTTTGGGGTGAGAGAGATGGGTAACTTCTAAAACAGACAGCAATGAAGCGAAAAGAAAAGAATTATGCTTTTAGAAACAAGCATAGAGCCTGCTTCAGCTCACAGGAGGTCAGTGTTTGAATGGCAGATCCAATTATTCATGGCAGTGGTATGAGCCGTTGCAATAGGTAAGGGTTGTTGGGGTTGCTAAACTTAAGGGACAGAAATTTCTGAAATTATTCAGTTGCCAGCAATATTAGTGGCACAAATTGCATCTGTACTCATGATGAGGAAGCAAACTTGCTGAGGTGAAGCAAACAGGCACACTGAAGCTAAAGCAACAGTGTGAGAAGGATGATCTCAGTGCAGTGTGGTGGCAGTGAAGTGTGGGCTTTGGGAGCTTGGAAGTGATTGCGGGATTAATTCCTTTCAAGAGAGAGAAATATGGAGGGAAGGATAAAATAACCTGTATCCTTACTGGGTGTAGACTGAAAGATTTAGCATATAGAAGGTCAATAAACTTTAAACAAAATTAGTAAATAGCTCCTTAAGAGTGAAGTTGCGCAGATTTTGACATTAGCGTAGCTGAAGTTGTCATTTCAATACTTCAGAAACAAACTTGGTTTAAGGAAAAAGACAAGCCTTGGAAAAAGCCAGCATAATGGTGATAAATCCAAGTACTTCTGAAAGTCAGTGCAGGGATTACAGTAATCCTCTCATGCTGTATTGCTGGTCATTGTCTTATAAAACATTGCATTAAGGAAATGCAAATAAGAAGGAAACAGGCAAGTGAGGAAACTGTACCTTCTCTGTTATTTAAAAGCAACAAAAAAAGAACTGAATTTCATTCCTGCTGTTGAAAAGAAATTTTAATGAAGAAATGAAAACATAATTGATGTTTTAAGTAAAATATTATTCATTTAAAAATATTTTTTACCAAAATTTAAAAATTTCTAAAAGTTCATGTTGTATTTGTTGCTGCATTTTTGGTGTTCATTGAAAATGAAAGTCATTTTTCTCAATAAGAAATGTGGCTGAAAATAAGCAAAATAGCCAGCAAACTTTTTGTGGTGTTATGTGAAACAGGGACTTCTGGCGAATGCTATTAACCTGATTATGTCAGAGCAAACAGAGAGGTGAAATCATGTATTACAGCCATGTGTTCTTTAACCCTGCCTTGCAATTACAGCATCCTCTGACCAAATCCCAGCAGCATTTTTTCTAGCTGTAGTTGGACTTTTCTGGAGCACAGGACAACTTGGATAAAACAAAGTGTGTTTCTCCTGCTTTCAGCATTCAAGCTATGCCTCTATGAAACATTACACTGTAGATCTACTGGCATGTTGAGTTCTAGCTTCCAGGCTCCTGCATAAGGCATCAATAGAAATGTCTCCACTCTCCAAACTTCCAAATCACTTGTGAGGCTAGGACTGATAAATCTAAAATCCCCAATCTGAGCAAACTAAAACCGAGTACCTTTATGATATTTCTCTGCCTACTGGAGATTGTCTATGCTAGAGCAGTTATGGACTTCCTGTGTTTGATCTCAATGAAATGAAACAAGCTCCTCCTCCACAAGATTGTTTCTTAGTGCTTTTACTTCCAAAGTTCTGGAAGAGAGCAGTGAAGATCGTTTTGTAACTTTCCACATTTTGAATCATGCAAAATTATCCCAGAAGGACTGTTTCAGAATCACAGCAACACTTCAGAGGAATTTCCAAGGAAAACTCTGCATATGCATTTTAAATGCTTCACAATTCTCTGAGCTTACTTTGAAATCTGACAGCCAAACCATAAAGCTGTATCTCATGCTCTGAGCTGTTATTATTATTACTGCTACCAATATTATTGATATGAACAGTAGCAGAAACTTCTGGCATAGGATGTGGCAAAATAACTCTAATTTCATCCTATGAGAAGCTTATACAGCTTCCTTTGAAATGAATGATATTTTGCTAAGCCACTCAAGTGAGCATACTTAAAGGCTACCTTTAAAAGCAGAATGTTGTTAGCATATGGCAGAGAGAGTTTGTCTACTCTGCTTGGGGAGAACAGGCTACCTGTGTAATTATTTCCTTGGTGAGGCTGCATAAAACTTCTATCACATTTAACTCTACACAAAACAATTTCTATATTTCATGTCATGGGTAGGAATGAAAATGGAGATAGTTCATCAATGTTGATATGTGATATAAAAAGAGCTGAGAAGCCAAGGGTATGAGAGTGCATAAAAATGTTTTGTGTCCTGACCAGTACATTGCTTAAAAAAATTTTACAATCAGCCCCAATTGTTCATTCTTCCCATGCAGAAGATACTCACATATTCATTTTTAAAAGGGCAAATCAACCATAATTCAGTTTATAAACTGTGAAGCTGGTTGCGAATGTCTGGATGAATATTCATTAGAATCTCTTAATCTGCCATCGACTGTGATTCATTAGGCATATGTAAATATCACTCACTTTAATTGCCCCTAAACTGACTTAACATAATATTGTCATTAGCAAATTATTAGTTATTTGTGTAACTAATGGTACGTTATGGTGTACACGTTAAATCACCAAATATATGATTACAATTATGATGATGTTTTATGCTGGGTGCTTTGTAAACTATTTGATGAAATATAATGGAGCCAAATCAAATCTGGTATGTTAATAAGACAATTGTGGAACTTTATTATTATATTTCTACACCTTGGTGACTGCTGTAATATGTGAGCTTTTACCTCACCCTGTGCTTCAATGGATTATGGATTGGCTTCACTTTCCATATCTGAGCCTGGTGTGACATTCCCATGCCTACTTATGTCTTATTTTCCCTAATGAACTCAGTTCCAGTTAATTATTGTAAAAGTGCCCTAGGTTGCTGTGTTAAGACCTTTTCAGGGAATTGCCAGGGAGAGGGAGCAGAGAAGATGGCTTTTACAGCGTGAAGTGTTTACTGGGCCTTGCTGGGCAGTGCTGGTGCTGAGGTAGCGGCATGAGAGAGGCTTTCTTCCAGTACTCATAACCTGGTAATTTTTCTGTAATCTATTAATGTATCAGGCTTTTCTATTTTCCTGCCTCTTAGCTCAGTGGCTCTTACTCATTTGTGCAATGAAAAGTCTTGCTGGGATTGTTTGACCCACCCCCTCTAGACCATTTCCAATAGTTATGCACTGAGCAAGCAGCTTTAAAGACAACAAAGTTATGATGGCAAAGCCTTCAATTAGCACTGTTAAAAGGTTTTTAATTACCAGGCTAATAATAACAGGAATATGTTTGTGTACAAAGGATGAACGGTATCCTCAAAGGCTTTTAGTGGGTCTTGTGTCTAAATGCAAATGTGTTTATGAGGCTTGTTAATGTTTATAGTTCCAGGAAGTTAAGAAAGGGCCAGTTCTCATTGCCACATATTTATTCAAGGTGTATTTAATATGACTTTAAAAAGAGATAATTAAGGCACATTTTCTAGAACTAATGAAAATATAACAAATATGGATCTGATCACAAATTAATATGAGGCCTCTGAAGGAACATCTTGCACCACTAAGTGGCTGTCCAGCCATTCCCATCAGCCATGCTGCTCTGCCTGGGGCCTTGCACCTCAGGTGCTGCAAATCAGGCTGTACCTGCAGACAGTAGCATGGAGGCAATTTCTATTAGCTATACTTCTGTCTTTTCAAATCAAATAAGACACTTAACTGTAAGTTGAACAGATGCAGACGTTGTGAATATTGAGGGAACATTTTCACTGATTTCAAAAGACTTTGGGACAGATGCAAAACATCACGTGCTCAAAAATGGGATGGGAAACATGCTGATTATGCAAAATGGAACTATCACGTCAGAAGCCTGGTTCAGAGGGCTTTATTTACTTGCAGTGTTCACTGAACCTAACTAAGGCTGTGGCTTTCCCCCAGTTTGATTATAAACAGCAAAAAGCAAGTAGAAATTATTTTAATGTGACCCAGATTGTATTGATTTAACTTAATTCAATTAAAAATGATTTATGCTAAACCACAAAAAAAAAATACTATAAAACAAAGTGAAAGATCTCACATGGGATTGGGTACTAATTTAATAGAAATAGCCCATATTCTTCTGTAGACAGTCCCTAAAATTTGCTGATATCAGGTCTGACCAAACTCCCAGGCATTCAGCAGACCTTTGGAACCAGCCAAGAGAGTTCAGATACCGTTCAGTGGGTATTTGCAAGCAGCTGATGGCAAATTAATTGCAGAATAATTCACCTAAATTATTGTCTGGGTAATTTTGAATAATGAATCAAGCAGGAGAAAAGGACACATTATTACATAATTTGTTCAGTCCTAATAGAAACCATTAATAATGCTCAATAAGGGTAAAATAAACTGCATTTAGAGATTACTTAGCCCTATCTCAAACCTCAGTGAGGGCAGCAGGAACACTCCTCTGGGTCTGGTATGGGCAGAATGCAAAAGAGAGGGAGAAGCAGAAGACAGACTGGGAGATCGGCTGTGGTCACAAATGTATTTTCAAGGCAGATATAAATGTCACTGGGAGATGGGCATTTCAAAGAAGACAGCTGGCAAACCACCCTCCAGTCCTGTCTTTTGAAGACCCCATTCCAGTGTCCACTGAGCAGATCGTCACTATGATTTTGGGAGCTTGCTCCTGAGGACTGGAAGATTCTGAAGGACTGAGGAAGAGGAAGAAAGGAAATGGCCCTTGGGGTCAACCCATTTCCATCTCTATTGTTGCAATAGATGATAAAAATGATAGATTATATCAATGCAATAGATAATAAAAAAGTCTCTATCATTGCATTGGAAAAACCTTAGAGGGGTCAGACTCTACTTCTCCTCCTGTAAAGCAGAGATAGAGGCGGGAAAGAGGCACATACATGCTTGTGGATGCAAGATAAAATGGATTGAGAGATTCCAGGCAACTGCTGTGAATTGTATATCTGAAATAATCTGGGGTAACTTTTTTTGGAGGTATTTCTTCATGTGTGGATAATTGTGTAGATCTGCAGCCATACCAGCAGTTGCTTTGGTGCTGCAGAGAGAGAGGGTTTCATCGGCACCAGGAAATCTCTTTCAGGAAAGCTATGTGGAGCTACTTTGTAGGAGGCCAACTTAATCAAGAGTTCAGATTAAAGTGATTCAGCTGTGGCTGAGTTCGCACGTAGGACAAGAAGTTTGCATTGATGTCACTTCTTAATTAAAAAGGAAAACAAAGATACAATGTTTTTGTTATGTTAGAACATTTGTGTTGCTTGTTAGAATTCTTTCTGGTTAATAAGCCAGCTGTCAGATTAAAATGTAATAATAATAATAAAACTACTATAGTGTGATGATTAGATACAATGTAAGGTTGATTTTTAATAAGAGTGCTTACAGCACCAATAAGAGGCACACACCTGAAAAATTTACTTAGCAGAAGGAAGAAAAATGTCTGTGATACAGATATGTAAAATAGATATCATAAAAGATAAATGGCTTGCTGAAATAGGAAGAAGAAATTTTCCCAAGATGATCTAGTATGTTACCAAGTTCCCAGAGTCACCAGGCTGGGTTACAAAGATAAGCAAGATGCCTTCAAGGAAAGCAATCACGTTGGTCCCATTAACAGCAGTACATCAGCTCTGCCTCTTGCTTTCTGCAAGGAAATCATGTGAGTTTCTGCAGTAGGTTCACGTTATGTGGCACACTCTTGCTCATCCACTTCTCCTAGGGCAATAATATTCATAAGACATTCATTTTGGTCAGAGGACAGGACTAGGTGCACACATACAGGAGGGTTCGAAAGGCTGTCATGGCTTAAGCAGATTCTTATACTGACCTCCTGCACACAAACAGGAGCTGGGAGTCCTTGTGGGCTGTCTCCTCCCCTCCTACCTGCCTCTGTCTCACTTGGAAAAAGAGACCAGGTTTGAACTCTTAGAGAGACTGGTAAGCATTCAAAAGCTTAAAAGTACATTCCACCTTACTGCTGTGTTTGGAGCAGAAGCCCACTTGCCATTGTCCCTCTTGGGTGTTAGAAGCATCAGTGCTAACACCATATGGTGCTTCTTGGAGGTGCTCCCTTCCTTGGAGAAGATTGTCAGTCGCTACAGAAAATGAGCATGGCAGTCCCTTGGGGGAGGACATATCTCACTTACCCATGTCCAAAAGCATATGCATAGGCTGAATCTGACCGTATTTGTAGGGTGAGCAACAAAAATGCCTCAGATGTCTAGAGATAAGTAAGTTTGTGTCCATGTAGAGGTATGGATGATTATGGATGGGGAGAGAGTTGTGGGAAAGAGGAACAGACTGAATAACTAAAAGAAACTCAGATTGCTTTGGATCTTCACCATGATGGGCACCTTCTATAACTTGAACAGTCTTCAAAGTAACTCACATTACCTCAGCACATGCCAGCTCAAGCCAGGTTATCACAAACACACAGCCTGGTATTTCTCCTTGTTCTCTCCTGTTTTTTATACCAGGGTTTTGTGAGAAACTTTTCTGACCTGCGCCTCTCCCATTGTGCGACTTTTAGTGATGTTGTGCTGCACAGTGGTGAAAGGAATAAGCATACTCATAAATATAGATAAAACTGCAAAATTATCATGTGGGTTGAAACCATGTCTGGGGAATGTCTACTGCATTTAATAGAGAAGGCATGAAGCAAAGACCTGGCCACATGCTAAAGACCTGCTGGTACTTTTAGTTCCTGGCAAGCAGGGAGGAGGAAGCAGAGGGTGGCTGCTAGGACTGATGAGAGCAGTGCTTGCCATCAGGGTCTCCATGTTACCTCTGGCATCAAACCAGCTTTCCAAAGCCAGTTTCTGAATGTATAAAATCAGGACAATGCTATGTTCTTGCTTTTGCAAAGCACATCTTTCAGATCTGATAGTTAAAAGTATAATATAAAAGCTGCTCATTATTATAATGACCCTTTTTCTTAGTACACATTCATAAGCAGTTAACTTCAGGCTGTTTTTAATGATGAATACTTGAAGTGGCAATGCAATGGCTGTAGTAGTCTCTACAGAACTTGCCATCAATCTAAGAAATTAAGCCATCACCTTAAATGTATGCCCATCGTGGAAAATTTGCTCCAAGGTGCATAGTGTGTCTTGTGAAGAAATTTTTTAGCAGCCAAGCTTGCAGGCCACACAGAAACAGATACAGCGCCACCACCATCACATGCTTATCTTGTCTGATCAGACAGAAGAAGGGGTCTGTATGCCCAAGGAGTTTGAATCACACAAAATCAAAATCCATTAAGTTGAAATACATTCAAACCAGCAATTGCTGCAGATTAGAATTCAGCAGAGAACTTTGCATAATGCAAGGAAGTGACCTTTTTCTGAGGTGCTCTTGTGCAATTGTTAGGACCTTGTAACAAATGCCTACCGCCATTTAATGAAGGAATGACATATCTCTGATATGCAAATTTTTACAGCACAGCAATTAAGTGGTTTAGAATTTTACGACAGCGTTTGGGCTTTATACAACAAAAAAAGGGCCAATAAAGGGCTGTGATGGATGGGCTAATCCCCACTGGAAATATACCGTGTAATCTCATGGAAGCAATGCATTATGGATAGCATAGTGATTATTGGTTGTTAATATCTCCCCCTCCTCCTCCTCCCACCCCTCCCCTCTCCGCAGCCTCCCCTTTCCCTGCTCCTGGCCCTGATGAAAACTGCATGGCTGCCACATTGTCGGGGGCATAGGGCTGGGATACAGATGGGAAAGTTGGGCCATTGCAATCTGCTGCACGCACGGACGACAGTGAAAATGGGGCTTGCAGCGAGGCAGCTTGTCAGCAGGGGACAGGGCTGGGGGCCATATGCCTCTCTTCTTCTCCCTTCTGTCACTGAGTCTGCTGCTGCATCCTGCTGTCGGGGGACACTAATGATGAACATGTTTTAAACAGTTTTCCTTACCTAGTGACAGCTTTTCAGGGAAAGAGGGGGGAGTCTTAATTAGACACCTTCTGTAGTTGTGGTGGGCTGTATTTTTCTGCAGGTGTCTGTCCATCCTTGGGTCCGTCCTCTGCCCTCCCCTCTGCACTGGGTGCAGCTGCAGTCCTTGTGTCTCTCCGTCCTCTACCCTGCCACAAAGGACACATTGCTTTTAGACCAATTGCACAAGCTGGCCGTTACTGTCCTCACCACTTGCAATTAGCATCTGAAGTCTGCTGCAGAGCTGATGGAGGTGTTTGTAGCTGAGTGTGTGCTTCACGTGCAGAATTTGCATGGTTTCAAGTGTGGTGAGAGAGTTGTGAGAGGGGCTGATCCCAAAGTGGGAGGAGGTTTGCCCCAGAAATGTGGCAGCAAGATAAGCTCTGGGAACTTTAACCCTGTTTTTAAAAGCACCTAGTAAAATTAAAAGGAAGCACCACCTCTAACTGCTGTTTGAAATGCCAAACTAAAGCAGTTTAAAGCTTGAAGTCACTCTCTTGCTATTTGAACACTGTCTTAGATAGTCTTTTTGCCTTATTTTTACCTTATTCTTGATCATTTATACCCTTAGCTAGGACTGCAGTACTTTTGTGGAGAAGGGAAAATAGGGGACTTGGAAAAATGGATTCTGTTGTTCCTCCTAAGGGTTTTTAGGTGTTCAGAAATTTCATCAGTATGTGTTATGGCCAAAGTTAATAAAGATCAGTTAAAAAAAAAATACTAATTTTGACCTGGTTGCCCTTCATATGGAAAAACCCTTGGCAGGGGGATTCTGGGAAGCAAAACCAGCATGGGGATTCCCTGGCAGTGATTCTTAGACTGACAAGCCTGTAGGGTAGGAGGAAGGGAAGTAGGTTTGCTGGGATATATACAATTCCTCCAACAACAAGGAGGGCTTCCACCAAGTGTGATCAATCCCTAGAAACTACAGAAAGCAGAACAGTGTGCAGAAGTTGTTTCAGCACTAGCTGTGATTTCCCATAACCTCTCCTTATGGCCTTTTTCCTAAAAGCATCCAGCTCAGAAGAGATGACTCCCCTCACTCCTGCCATTAGGCTAAGAAGGGCCCTGGGTGGCATTATGGTGCGCTCCACATCTTAAGGCTCTCAGAGATGTGTCTCATCACTTAATCACCAAGCTTTCCCTGCCCTTTCCCTGACTATTTCAGTGAAAAAAGTGTTAAGAAAAACAGCTGAAATAAACAGTTGGACAGATAAATGGATAGATAGGTAGATAGCTGGGTGGAGGGATACACAGGTAGAGAGAGACAAATATAGGGAGAGAGATAGAGACAGATGTACAGATAGATAGACAGATATTGTTGGGAACTATGTATGGACACGGACATGGACTTTAACCATCAAACAAGTCCTTTCCTAAGATAAGAACAGTCAATGAGTGCTATCCTGCTTCAAACCGCAGACATCACATGAAGATGAAACGCTTCTGAACCCCGGACAGGAAGCTAATTCCAGTTTTGTTGTGCCATGCAGTGAGCTTTTTACAGGATGTGCCAAAGTAAATGTCTTGCATAGCTGGTGTTTTGAGAATAAAACTTGGCAGGTATAGATGGGAATTCCTTGAAATTTCTGGCTCTTTTGGACTTTTTAACATTGTGTTTTCCACAAGGTGACAAATGTTTCCTGAAAGGGTTCATTTCTCTTTACAGTGCAATGGAACTGATCACAAGAAAGGGAATGCTTCCTAGCAGTGAGCCTGTCTGGCTTTGAAGGAGTGACATAAAAGTAGTGAGAGAGCTCTTTTAACCTTCATGTTTTAAAATAGGACATGCAGAAATGCAGCCCCTCACAGGACAGGTGAGAGACTGTGGTAGGAGAAGGATGAGTAAGCCATCTGAGTAGTAATTTCTACCTTGTCTCTTTCATTCCAGTGAGCCCCTTTGCACGGCACTGCAGTTCCTACCAATGGGGAAAAGTGCCCTAGGCAGGTTAGTCACTTTATCCTTGGAAGACACTGACCATTCTACTCCCGTCCATCCACTCACCCAGACAAGTTCCTACTTGGCAAATGACTAACCTAATCTTCACCTGAGTCAAGATGATGCCTCTGCATCTTTCTCAGTTGCTACAACCTGGTGTCCAGCTCCTCATAAAAGGGATAACTAACCTTAATAACCAACATGGGCACCACTCACTACTAGTTATCAACTCAACATTCCCACAATGGTAAGTGTAAAATAGTGAAGCCTACGAGCAATTGCATGTGATATTTGGTGTTCAGTACAAATACTCAGCTGCACCCAGGTCATGGCACTGATGGGAAGCCTTCCGCTCACTGGCATTCGTGAGTTGGTGCAAGTAGATGCTTCTATTGACAGCATGGTACAGCTTCGTTGATTGTAGCTGTAAGGGATCCAAGAGGAAGGTTAATATTTGTTTATGGTAATGGAGTACTTGATTGTACCAACCAGGAAATCCGAGACAGCACGACCTTAGAGAGATGTCTTTAAGGATGGCAACAAAAATGATGTGATGACATGAATATCTCCTGTTGCAAATGGTAAAGCACTGAACCCCTTAAAAAGCCAAGAATGCTGTCCAGGTCCTGGGCTCCCTTTGCTGCTTGGTAACTTCTGTGAAACTCTTGCATCAGGACTTCAGGACCTAGAGCAAAGAAATGGTGAGCTACTACGCCTGAATCTTCAAGGAAAAATCAGTCTAAACAGAAGTGGACAGTGAAGTGAGGAAACCTAAGGATCAATTGGAGTCAGACAGATATCTTCATTAATCTAATTGAGGGCTTTTCACAAAGTGTCATGACTGTTTGTAGAGTGAAAAAATATTACCTACAAGGTGCAACTGATGTCCGGATCAGGTTTCCTGAAGTCATCATGTCAGATTGCCTTTTTTGTTTGCCTTAAACTACCTTGAAAGACAACTAGAAATTAAATTAAATCCTTTCCAAACAGTACTTTGGAAATCACTGCTCCAGCAATTGTGAGTCACAGGTCACAGATGCTGTGCAGCACTAGAAAAACGGGAGATGCCCCATTTTGGTAATCTTCATGTAATAAACTTTAATATATCTACAAATCCCTTTTTTACAAGATACAATACACCTGCATCTGCAGTTACCATTGCTTTGAGTCTTTCAGTCTTGCATTTTGGGCAACCAGTAGATGTCATAACATCACAGTTTCACTTGCTTTTCTTGAGTGTGCATAAAGCAAATCTTCCTTCCTTGCTCAGCAAAACTTGGGACATCAGAAGAGTTAGCTTCCATGATGGTGGTTACAGGGAAACTATTTCCATGGGTTGAATAGCAGAAAGATTTACAGGTAAAATGGGCTAGACACAGAAAATTTTAGTGGCTCAAGCCAAAAGAAGTATTTCCTATTTGAATTATGAGCAGTATAATTTTAGAGGTTTTCACAAAACAATGTTGATGCTGACTAAAACATCTGTCATTCCAGAGCCTGAACTGCTATGCTGGCACGTAGTCACAGCAAAAGTGTGCTGTGCTTTTTCGAGGGCCACAAATGTGGACTAGACTGTGATTACTAGATCCTTCTGTTTCTAAGACAGCAAGGAAGGTGGCTATTTCAAGAAGAGATTGAAAATAAACTAGTGTGCTTTCTCAGTTTATTATTTATCTATTTATTACTAGAGTGTTACACCATTACTCATGCTGCCACCCTGAGGATAACAGAAGTCTAAAAGGAAACCTACAAAGGAAGATCAAAAAGTCTGGGGCTTTCCAGATCCCAGAGGTTGTAAATAATATATTTTGGTTTAAGAATAAGCAAACAGCAAATATGAAGAAAGCTTTAATGAGGCTGGGTTGGTAATAAACCTCTCTCCGTAATGGAAAGAAAGATGGCAAGTTTACCACTAACCATACAGAGAAGTTCTCCCAGAACGGTGTGGGAAACACAACTTCACATGGATTTCATTAGCCTGGGACCCTGTCTAAGAACTGGCCAGAATAATAATACAAATAAAAACAATAGCTTGGGTTACAATGACCTGAGAAAATAGAAATAAACATGAGTTTCTAAATCAAAACATAACAACAGCAAAATAGTGAGTAGGTTATACCTCTAGATGTTTCTCCAGGCTTTTTCTTGCTGTTGTTGTATAAGAGGGGATAGTGGGTCATAATATCCAGTAATAGTCTAATGATCTGCATATATCAGTATGTTGTTCCGAAAGCAAATCTTTAATATCCAGGTGATCTGGGGCAGACTATTACAAGTACCTGATTCTGGTGGCATCACTCAAAGACTCCAATACTACCCAATCTGTATGTATTGGGGAAAAAAAGAAACAGATTGATGGTCATTTTTATCAGTGCGAAAATTGAGCTTTTAGGTACAGCATTGCAACAGAAATGTCTCCCTGTTTCCTTTTACCTGCATCAGGTTTGCTTTGGCATCATGTTTGCGGTAGAATATAATTATGTTCACAAAGTTACTGTAGGATTTTAATTACAGACAAGAAGGATAATTCCATTGCAAGCCACAAACTTCATTATATTTTCAATGCATCTTTTGATGTCTCTGGGTTACTTCATGTATCTGGAGTCACTGTTGTTGACTTCCCTCCTCCACAGCAGAGGGATAAGAATTTATCCCTAGGATTATGGATGAGACAACTATCTGGAGAAAAGTAACAAAAATCATGTGAAGATAGAATTTTAGCTCAGGTGAATTCCCACAGTTCCCAGTAACATCACGTGTAAACTGGGATGAAGGCAAAAAGGTAAGATAGGGCTTTTCCAAAAGAGGACACTAAGGCATGGTGAGGTGAGGTGAGGTGAGTTAACTGCAAGGTGAGATGAAGATGTGGAGGCTGAAGAGGATGCCAGCAGGGCCATCTGAGAAAGGCTTAACTGCAGTGCCTCAGATTGTTTTACTTCTGAGTAAGAGCAGTCACACAATGATTTAATGCCCTTAGATTTATGCGCTGTAATTTCTCACACTTCCTTAATTTGTCTCATGTTCCTGAACATCTCAGAGCCTGCCATGCTTAAACGGCTCATTTTTCTCTACCTTAGTCACAACCTGGCGACAGCTGTGGTGGCAGAGTGACAGGGAGGCGGAGCAGTGACAGAGGGGCAGAGCAGTGACAGATAGCAGGAAAGACATGAGGGGAAGAGGACTGCGGAAGGCTGGGTGGGAGGGCAAAGGAGCTCTGCCCCTGCATCCCCCTGCTCCCACCTGGGGGGACCAGGGCTATGGCCTGCAGCAGGGGCAAGGAAGGACACCCTGCAAGCTTAGGTGGCGTGTGCGGTATTTGTTAGCCAGACACTAGCAGGCATCTGTTGGTACAGTCAATAGATGGCACTGCTTGGTTTAGTCTTCGAGGCTTTAGGAAGAAAGAGGGGAAGTTGGTGGAGTTATCAGCTTAGCCAGACCCAGCTCTACTGCTATGACTTTATTTAAGTTGCTGTTCGTAAAAAAAAAGCCAACAAACAAAGCACCTCCAGAAGGGGCTTGTTTCCTTCCCACAGTAGTGGCAGTGGAACAGCCTGCAGGGAGCACAGCAGCGTTGAAGTGCAGTGGATGACAACCTCCTTCACCTCCCTGTGCAGGTAAAACCGCAGCTCCTGGTTTGAAAACAGCCCCTTTCCTCCTGCAAGCTGATCCGCCGGGAAGCGTCCAGCATCCGCCACCGGGAGGGCTGGTCCTGGATTTGTGACTGTCGCTGGGCTGCTGGGCACAGGAGCAGGGTGGAACGTCTGCTGAGCTGGTGAAGCAACCTGCAGGCAGCTGAGGGTGCGTGGACCTGTGAGCTGTTAACAGCCCGCCCGAGTCAATGTGACATCCTTGGCCCGTCCCGGAAGGCTTGCTCCTGGGCCAAATTGGCCAAGGATACAAAAAATGTGGACAGCATCTGGAAAGCATCTGCTTTTTATTATTAGTTATTTTATTTTGCAAGAGCTTTGCAAAATCAAGTCAAAAAGGCTGGAAGAGTGGAGCAGGTATTTGGTATTGCCAGAGAAGCTATCCATGAAGGGTCTTCAGACATCATGCTACTTCTATTATTAATGCAAATAACCAGGGATTTTTAGCCTCCGTGAGCACAGCCCAGTGTTTTAAATGCAATTCACATGGCTGTGAACCTTTCCCCAACTAAATGTGGCTGCATCTAACCTTGCTGATGTTTGCTTGGCCATATTGCCCATGGCCAAAGGTGCTTATTCTTAATGGATGCATTCTTTAAATCTCACTTTTCCCATCATTATTATGGACAGGCATAGCTTGATGGGGTCATATTTACTGAATGAAATTTAGGTAAATTCAATTTTTCACTTGTGTCAGGGATTAAATACATCCAGTACCATTAACATTATTTACTTTGCAGAAGGACCTAGGAGACCTTGTCAGAGATAGCACTTTATTTGCTGGGTGCTGTATGAACACAAAGGAAAAAAAGCTGTGGTGCTCTACAGGAATGTAAGAAATCTTGCAGGCTGGAAGTAGCTTGAAGGCAGCCTTAGAGAAGCCCACATGTGCTTGAAATCCCAAATTTCAAGGAGCTAGGTTTGGCCTCTCCTTCATTAGAAAGTGCTGTAGCAGCCCCAGCCCCCACTACAAATCACAGTGGTAGGAGCAGGGAGCTATAAGAGAGTCTCAGCCCTGGCTGGGGAAAGCCACCTTTACGGGAGAATTGTTAGTGAGTTGAGTGGGAACAGATTGCATTTGTCATGTTCAGGGATTTAGTTTCCACATGCAGCCTGTTAGGTTTTTTTAGTGTTGCTCCACAATGTAATTGTGATTTTATTCCATGCACCCTGGAGTGGAAGGGGTGAAATCAGGTTATGCCTGCTTCCTGTTGCAAAATTTAAAGGTGGATTTTGCAGCCAGGAGGGTGTACTTATTAACAACTTGCACAGCTCTTACCAGGACTGGCCAGGAAGGCTGTGAGGCTTTGCATGAGCTTTTACTTACAAGAACCCCTCGTTAAAGATCCTTGGAAAGCTGTGATAGGAGATATTCCTTTGCTGAGAGGATGAGGATTTTTCTTGAAGTTTTATCATGTTGTTACTCTAACAAACTCTGCTAGATGATGGCAATAACAAATGTTTTGTATACACTAATTGTACAGCTGGCACCATGAGCGTGAGCTGGTAAGGCCTTTGGCAACGAGTTCACTGCAGATTAGAGTAACAGGAAAAATAGCGACATTATGGCAAAAGAGGCAGATAGATAAAGCTGAACTCAAAGGTGGGGATTTTAGTTACAGTATTTAAGAACATGTTAGTACATCGGAAACTGAAAGGTTGCAGTGCTGTGTGGCTGGAGTCCTCCTGAAGTTAGCAGCAGTGAGCAGGATGGGAACAACTTATACCAACAATGGTTATACAACTTGGGCTTCACTCTTGCTGCACTGGTATGCAGAGTTGGCTGACAGGGGAAAGAGTGTCTGTATAAAATACTCAACTCTCCCCCTTCCTTCAGTGTTGGAGACAGCTCACAGTGTAGGCAAACATGAGGCATCACAAATAAACAAGGAAAAACAGTGTTTAATCTTCTTTGCAGTTAAAAACAAAAGACAGAAAACTCACCCTAACACCCAAATGTGTAAACTGTCCTCACGTTGGCTCACACATTTGAGCCCAGCAGGAGCTGTGCAGTGAAGCAGTATATATTTTCTTGCTCCTAGCTGAATGTTGTCATAAGACATTTGACATTAGTTTCATATATGATTATTTATATATTACCATCATTAGCATGAACCAGAAGGAGCATCTGTGGAAATGCTCAGCATGGCAGATGAAATGAAGCACTTCAGTTAGTTATAATCCAATGTTGGTGCAAACTGGCTGAATTTTCCTGAAGCTGCTGGAGCTCTAGCAGTTCATACTACTGGAAAGTCTGATCCAAAGCTGTTACGTACCTGTGTAACAGTTTTTCTGCATACATTGTGCCTCTCTTCCTTTCACTGTGTACCTAGCTGCTTATTTAAGTGCCATCATGCAAAGTAGTACTAAATCCTGACTGCGCTCTCTCAAGCACTCCAGTCACTGCACTTAAACTTTGTAGGGAAAACTTCGCAAGTGCAGGAATTTTCAATTTGACTTCAAATAATATATGTGGACATTAGTTGTGTAACAGTCCCAAAAGATGGCAAAGCCAATGGCATAGCCATTGAGCAAAAAACCTAAACTTGGCCAGAGTGGAGAAAGGCCAGGGGAACTCAGAAGAAGAATTACTTGAGTGCAGACAAGATAATCTACCATGGGTATCTGAAAGAATAATGAAATGTTTCAATGAAAAGTAAGTTACATTAGAGACTATTGCATATCTATTAGATTTCCACAATCTGATGGATCTTTAACTTAAAAGTTTACGTCTTTTAGAGGAAAAATTAATTTCTTTTTCACAAGTTCCACTTAGATTTTGTTGCTAATAAAGCCAAGGATGTAAATACTATTAAGTACAAAACAGCCTGCTGCATAATTGTTTCAAAGCAATTACAGATTATATCGAGCCATTTGTTGAGCAGAAACAGTTTTTTCCAAGACACCAGCTCCCTGTACCTTGAAATTTTATTAGTCTAAGAATTTCATGCACCATATGTTGTAATACGAGACTCGGTGCAATTGAACAAACAACTTTCTGATATATAAGTGAATGATAACCTGATTTTAAATGTGTTTATCTAATGAGATAGTAACTGTAATTTACAGCACATATATAAACTCCCACTGTTACTCCTGGTGCACCTTTTGGCTAAAAAGGGTGATATGCTGAGATATGCTAATGAATATCATCTTGGTTTTTACCAAGTCAGTAATAAAATTTGCATTTGATATTGTGCACAGTAAACTGGGTTATTAGCCTTGAAAATGAGTCTCATAAAATTTAAATATAGGCTTAAATCATATTAACTGTCCTGTAGATTTTCTGAGAGGCTTTAAAGCATTGTGCTCTTGTTCTATAGCATTGAGCATGCAGATGTCACTTTGCCTTCAGGGGTGCCCCAAAATACGCATGTATTGGAGCCTGCAAGATGAACAGCAGATCAATCCCTTCTTCTTTCACACTTGGGGAACTGGATGCAGTTCCAGGGCTGAAAAAACTGTTGTGGGAAGGGAGGAAAGGAAAAAGTGGGAAGGAAGTGTTGCTATGATGTTGCCTCTGGGATCAGGCAAAGGCAAAGCAGTGAGTTCAGCCCCACACATTTGATCTCGCCAGTCTGATCAGCAGTGACCATGTTGGGGGGAGGAAGGTTTGTGTGCTGGGGTCTTGTCTGATGGCAAGGTGACTCTGTTTCTAGTGTTGGTTCTGTTTCAGCTGCATGGTCATGAAGAAGACAAGAATTTGACCCCTGGTGAGCCGTTTGAGTGAGCAGAAGGTATCTGAAATGCAGATGGATTTCCACTATGGACAGATAAATGTGAACCACAGCCCATTCAGACTCCACATTGTTGGAGAGGAAGATGGACGAAGCTGAAGCACAATGGCCTATCTGCAGTCTGAGGGAAGACCTAGTCCCAGAAATAGGCAGGGACGAGCAGTATATAGAGCTTGGCTCTGCCTGGCACTAAGTGTTCCTGTGCACATCAAAGTTACTGCTTAAACACTTTAAAATATGCTTTTAAAAACTTCTGTTTTGAGAGGAAGATCTCACACATACTGATCTTGGTCTTGGTGACCTTTTAATTCATTCATGAGCCCAAATCCACTTTTAGTAAAGGCTCATGTTTTCAGGGAAAGAAAGACGTTTCTTGCAAGCGTTGTCCATGAGCAGTGCAATGCTGTCTCATCTGACAGCTATCTAACCATTACGCTATATAGGAAAGAAAAGTTGATTTACCTCTTTGTTTACCCACCATAATGTTGTCATGTTTGCTAGGAGTCAGGCTTTTATTTCTAGGTGGTTGCTGTGACTGTCAGAAAAGCTTTGTCTCAGAAAGAAGACTCTGTCTCAGTCAGTCATGTAATGATAGCATTGCATAACATCATTACGGCTGTAGCATTACTGTATATACATCAGGGAAAAATTGCCACTCTGAAACAGGACACAGTCAGCATGTAGTCCCTGACAAAAGTGTAACGAAGCTTGTTTGCCTCTCTGTGCTAGGTCTTCTACTATTACGAGTGTAACAAGGATAAAGTTACAGCTTTGTGACAAATGGTATTTATTATGAAATCTCAACTCGTCTTAGTGATTAAAGTGTCTGGGCATGGTGCAAAGTATTATGCAAACTGCTCTGAAGCGTGGTACCTGGATTGTGCACTAAGCTGTAGCATGGAAGTCTCTAAAAGCTTCCAGCAATGAAAAGGCTGATTTTTGTACTTCTGATTTAATAAGATGTAATATAATATTTTTCTAAGATATTGCCTCAGACTATATGAATACCTGAAAAGTGGATGTGGACACCAAACAACAGCAATACTGTGGGCTTAGAGCACCTGTGTCAGGACACAGTGCTTACCTACTCGAGCAGACTTGAGCTGCATCCATCTCGTCTCCTCTCCTTCCCATGGCAGTGACTGGTCCTGGCTGCTTCAGGAAAGAAACCCTTTGGAAAGCAGGGGTGAGTGGCAGAGGATGTGCCACCTTCAGAGTAGGGCTCACCCTGACACTGAGAAATCAGAGGTTGCCTTAATGTTTGAAATAGGATGTTGAATATCCCAACCAAGCTACTGTTGGCACTGATTATTAACCCCAGAATTTTTTTTATAGTGTTATTATCACCAGACTACATTTATTTTAACACAATCAATATTACACTTACATAAACAGAAACACACTTATCTTCCTTCTGCTACTCACTGAACAAACACAATATTGTAACATCAGGACCCTGTGATGCTTCATTGGGCTAGGCAGGCTGCCAAGAGCCAAGGGCTTGAAAAGTGGAAGGGGGTTGGGGGGGGGGTACTGGGGGGGAGGTGGAAATAAAGCAGAAAAGATAAGCAAAACATTTGCCCAGCCATGGAAAAGGATTTCCTGACAATGTGGGCAAGTTTCTCATCTAGGTGCTGCACCCAGAGGCAGCTTGCATGGCACTTCCCACAGTACTCTGTCTCCGTCTGTTCCAGCATATTACGATTTGGCAGGCACCCGAGCTGCATTATGTAGTGTTAAAAGAGGCTGACACTTCCTTTGGCTGAGACATCTTTCCCAACTGAGCCTTCCCTGCTCAGCTTAAAGAAGAGGAAGTACCAGGCTGGTTCTTCTTGTTCGACTGCTAATGACGCAGCTCCATGGACCACCTAGCAGGTCCTTCCTGGTACAGCTGGCTGGGCAACTAGATGATTGCTTTATTACTAGGTTTACCTAAAGCAACTGTAGCATTTCTAGATAAGGATTCCCCAGGAGAAAAATCTAACTACGTCAAATGTTAATCACACACTTTGGTTTTGCTTGCCTTCTGTGCCACTATGAAATTTTTCTTTGGGAAAATGTGGTGAGAGAAAGGACCTAATTAAGGCCTTGGTCACTGTCTGAATAGTTTGGACTTCCTCTCATCATTAAAAGCAGCTGAAAGGAGCCCTTCATCATCATTAAAACCCCACAGTATCATGACTATGAGCCCTGGTTAAGTGATTGCACCTGACTGTGGTGCCCCATGAGCACAACAGGTTCAGAATAAGAAGAAAATCCTAATTGCATTCCTGATCCTGAAGGTCCAGGCTCCTCCTCACTTCTTTCTGGCAGAAATGGCTTCTCTTCCTATGCAAATGTCACCCAGGGTAGGGTAGATAGGAGAGAGGTGATTTGGTGACAGAGGACAGGTTTGAAGCTCCACTGTCTTGCTTCCATGGTAGAGAGGAAAATCACGTATTTAGACCACCTTCAATCTAATCTCTGTTGCAGGTACTTTGTGCAAGAAAATTAAAGTTTTGTTTTCACCTGATCCAGATGGTGCCTTCAAGAGACTTCTGAGCACAGTGACCTGTGGAAATAGCAATGTAAAGGAGTGAACATGCAGAGAAAGAGAAACAGTTTAAAGAAAGATAGTAAGTGGAGGTAGAGTGTCTGTGTGACAAGCAAGTTGTTTCTTTTAGCTTGTCTGGCTGGTCACTGGTAGCAGGTATTAAAGTGAAGCAGCAGTGGAAATCATGCATGTAGAATTTACCATGTAGGTTTTTCTTCTTTAGACTATCCCATGCATCCTCAAAGTATGGAGGGTCCTGCTCCTTTTAATCCTCAGTGCTGGAATGCCTCTGTCTGTACCAGCATATTCTGTCCCCTTTGTCACCATGAAGTGTAACAACACCAGTGCTGACAATGGTTTATTAGCTGATTTATAGGGGTAAATCAGGGGTAAATTGAGCCCTTCTTTAGAACGCCTTGAGTTCACAATGCCAAGATATGCTGAGCATAAAAACTCATGTGGGGAAAAAAAAAGGACCGGAACAATACTGACACTGTGTGGAGCCAGGTTATATATGCAATCACACAATCTCAGGAGGTCTGTGAAGAAAACACAGCCTGCAGTAGGGTGGATGCGTATGTGAGCACCATGTCACCTACTGTGCTTGCTCAGAAACATGTATATATTTCTGTGGGAAATAAAGTAACTGCAAAAGTAAGTGTTATTATTTGGTGGGACAGGGAAGAACTTCTACTAAGCTCAAACTCAGATTTTCAACTTTGGCTTTGCTCTCAAGAAAACAGAAGAGTTGAAAAAGAAAAGAATGTGTGTTGATTTTGTTTAGACCACTACTTTTTGCAAAAATAATTCTTCTACCTTTTCTAGAAACAATATTTGTTTTCAGTATTTATAAATATACTGTATATTAACTATTTATAAACATGTATAAATTACTTTAATATATACAAATGTATATATACACACATATATAAATGCATGTGTGTATAAAATGAAGCCATTTCTGTATAGCACACATCTAGAAAGAGCCAGACTTCATGCTGGAGAGCTTTTGATGCAAAAGGCTTAAGAATGTGGGTTGGAAACTGAATCCCATAGTTTGGTCAAAGTGCTACCACTGTGATCTCAATAGACGCAAGGTTTAAACAAGGAATCAAAGTACCAGTCTCACAGAAAGGCTGGTGTCATTTGTAACCTGTAGTTTCCTGTCAGAAGCTGAACATGTCCATGTCTAAGGTTGTACTCTGCTGGAAAAAGATTTCTCTGAAAATTTTAGCCTTCTAGAGTCTGTGTTCACGTTAAAGGATTCTTGTGTGTCTGGCTTCAAAGCTCTGATAATCTTCATGGCTATGTCTAAGTTGTAGAGCAGATACGGTCTGGGCATCTACCAGAAATTACTGTGTGGCTCTTGCCCTGTGCTACCCAGCTTCTGCAGCTTAATGCTGCAAAAGGCAGCATTATATCAGTTCTTCATGTTCCTATGTAGCTGAGAGGTGGTAAAAGCATGTGCACAGATACAGGAGGTACAGATTTTACTCCTTTTCCATAGGGAAGAAAATAACAGTCACACAGGGAGAAGGTAGAAGACTTAGAAGATAAATTCCTCAGACCTATTCAGGGTGCAGGGTAGCTCTGTTCTGCTGAAGCAGGGGAAATGGGAGTTCATCTCCTCGGCAGCATGACTCCAAGTGTCCATGTACACTCCAAAGCAATCTGGGCAGAAACACATTTCTCACAATAGAAGTCTGTGAGGCACTGCCAGTATCTTTTTTTTTATAGAATAAACCTCTTGCTTCAGCCAAATGTAAACTATTAGTCTGTACACAGCCTGAAGAGGCAGCCTTTGTCCCACGGATGAACAGGTTATAAAGCTCTAGCATTTGTCAACGTTTGGTTGATGTTTTAACTCAACCAATCCACATAAAACAAATAAACAAACCTCAACACCAAAATACATTGAAGTACTGTTCTCCATAAAACCATCCATAGCAAGAATGAGACACATCAGCCTGAAAGACTGCCCATTTTATGGCCCAAACTCTCTTAAACTAACCAGCAGGATTGTTTAACAAGCAGGGTGATCTGACTACATAGTATGTAAGACAAGCCAGCAAGAAAAATGTGCAGACATGGAAATATATATATATATTTATTTATTTTTGTACAACAGTTTGGTTCTTCTGCAGAATTTCTAAAAGTAATCCCATTGTTTTATTTCATAGAATGGGTCTGGTAGTGTATTAGCGTAGTGTAGTCAGCTTTCCTCCCAGCTGCTGTTTTGCTTACACTTTATTTGAAAACTTCTATGCTTATGAAACATCCTGCTTCAGTAAGAGAAGGCTTCTGGCCTGCATGGTCACTGTGGGAAATCAGAAAATGTGAACGGCTGAGCTCAAAACCCTAAAGAAAATTAAAGTACTAACCCGTGATTTAAAAAAACATGTTTGTGTGGGTTTAGCTCACGAAGTGTCACCATCAGGTATGATATGCAATGGACCATCTTTCATCTCTTCATTATTTGACAACATTGATGATATGGGGCCAGTCTGGCCTGAGATCTGGGATGGAATGAGCTCTTTGGTACCCCTCCATTCCTGATGCCAAGAATGCTTCCACACTGGCTGAGTGCTTGCCCAAATCTTCCTGCTTTCTGTGCAGAGGCTGGCCAGAGGTGCCCAAACTCCCTCCCATGGGTGAGCTGGACACCCCCAGCAGCTACCAAACAGATGCTTGCAGGCATCTCTGGAGGGGCTCAGTACAGAAGAGGAAAATCCCTGCAACCATGTAGTTTTACATGTGAAACCCAGTTGCTTTCAGCCTGGTGAGAGTCTGCGCTATACCTCTGCCTCTTCCCTGGGCTTTTATCCATCTTTGCATCTCATATGGACTGAGCAGTGGATATTCTGGCTAGCTCCTTCATGCATGATAGATATAGACACTTCCATTCCTGACCATGATGCATGCACAGTATTCTCTATATCACTGGCTTATACCTTTATGTGATACTTTATGTCTGAAGTATTTGCTTTATCTAAAATGTTTGCAGATAGAGGATACAAAGGAGTAGCAACTGGCTCATTGCTTGTCTTAACCTATTGGACATTCCTTTGAAAGCCCAATAGTTGCATATGACATTTCTAATTTCATCTGTAGTGATTTAAAAAGCAAAAAGACCTGTCTTCCTTTACACCAACAAGATGCCAGGTATCACTTCATGAGGCGTGTCTTTAGTGTAGTCAGAGGTTTATAAGGGGTTTTTGCAGACTGAAGGAAAACATGGACTCTGATCAAGAGCGAGCTTGGTAGTTCAAAATAAATCCCTTTACTTGAGTAATCTTCTATATGAAAGACGAGTGGAAAGAAAGAAGGAAGAAAATCCTATGAACATTTGGCCGAGTAGAATAGTTTCTCATATGTTAAAATAAAATATTCATTAATTATAGCTTTTCTGGCATTGGCTCTATCACCAAAGTGAGTTTGTTGTCATGTCTTTCTGAGACTCACGGCAGCCCAGTGTGGTCTGTCTGCCTCAGCCGCAGGCATATTTCCTCTCCCAGGGTCCGATCTTCATCGCCTCTCTTGTTCAAAATGTTAACAGAAGTGACGAAAGAGATGGGCTTTCAACCAGCCCTTGCCACCAATGTGAACATCGCTACTGACAGCCCTCGCCAGGTTTTGCTGGTGATGGGCTTCCAATCTGATAATGTAAAGGGAGCAAAATATTTGGCTGGCCAGGGAGGGCACAAGGCACCCAACCTGATCAAGAAGCAGAGCTTTGACCCCTGTCCTCCCATGCTAAAGTGTGATGCTCTGCATGTCTGTGAGGGTTTAAAGAACCCCTCCAGGCTGGGGAGGCCTACAGGGGGTTAATACAGGGCTCTGTTGCCACAACACTGGAGGCATTCAGAGAAGAGAGCTGCAGTTGCTGCATAGGCACATTTGGCCCAGGTTGCCAAAGAGGCTGTGTATGTTACTGCAGAGGAGTACACTGCCTGCCACTGTTGGGCTATTAGTATGGAAATGAGGCATGTGTGTGACAGGTGGCCTTACAACCAACACAATTAACTTTCTCCATTAGCTGACGCACTGACAAAACAGATGCAGCATCAATAAGCACCAAAAAACCCACAAACACTGAATAGGAATGACACGTTGCACACCCCTATAATTTATAAGGAGGAACAGCATAATTTCTTTGGGATGCAGTGGCAAGTAGGAGGTGGCTGAGTTTTTTTCTCCCCTGATTATGATGTTTGTTTGCTTTCTTATAATTATTATTTTAATCTTGAACTTTATAGAGACATTGCTGCAGACCTTAAAGAGGTCTCGGTGCTGTACAGCAGACTTGGAAGGTTTGTCACAGCTGTGGTTTAGGAAGCACACTGATCTTTTTGATAGCAAATAATTCAAATTGCAGAAGTCATCTGACCAAATGCAGGAACGCCAGGCTCTGAACTAGAGAGAATTGCTTCCCATCCCTCTAGTACTGCACATTTTTGTTGCCTCTGACAACATGGGTAAGGGTGGTTAAGGTGGAACAGCTGGTCATAGCCCTCATATGAGTTAAAGGGCTCGTGACTCAGCTGAAAACACAGGGCTGGGGAGGAATGCATGGCATATTAGATTGCAGCAGAGGAGCATGGCATGCTGGCTTCAAAAAAATCAGTTAAAATGTTGGTTGTTTATAAGAAGTAAATGGGAAAAGGCGGTAGTTGGCTTCAGGTTTGGATTTCCTGGTTTTGTTTTTTTTCACTCAGGCGGCTATTCCTGACAATATGTGTAAGCCGTACTGAGGATTTCAATAACAGCAACAACTTGAACTGTCTGAAAAGCAGAACTGTAATGTAATAATGAAAATTTACATAACGGCCTCCTTATGTCAGCTGGCACCTCTTGAAATATTTAGAGATGCACGGAGCAGCATCCTTGATACATCTGAACTCTCATCGGCCTTTGGCTCCACTGCTCTACACCAGCGTTTTCCCAGGTTAAAGCTGCTTAAAGATGCCATCCTGTACTATCCCAGTATGAAAATGCCCTGGAACAGAGCATCAGCTGCCAGGTCACCCTGGCAACATACTTATTCATGGCATATAGCTCCAATTAGAGGGATGTTCGAGGAGATAAAGTGCCCAGTCTGTAAGCCAGCCCAGTACTGCCATCATTAAAACCAACTGAACATCTTCCACTGGCCTGTGAAGTGATGGGTGGGAGTAAGCACCACATCCCTGCAGGCTGCTGCGGCAGATATGACAATGGTGGTGCGCGCACAGGAACAGGTAAATATTTCACATGCCTTCTTTAACATTCCCTTCAGGTCACAAATTGGGAACCAAAATGCAGAAACCTTCATGGCCATGTCTGCTTTGTTTCAAGTGTGAGTTTCCAGGTGTCAGCACCATCATGAGTTAAATTAAAGTTAAATTCAGTTCTGGGGAAAACAAAACCGAAACAAACAACACAACGTTCATACTTGTCGTGGTATTCTCTGCTGTCTTTTTTAACTTAACAGAAATTTATCATTGCTTCCTCTGTCTAGTTTTCTATACCACACCTGTGTGCAGAGGCATTTCATATTGAGGTTAAGTTCCTTAGAACCCATGGCATACATATATAGCAGCCATGAATTTCAGGACCTTTCATGCTCAGATGCCAAAAATGGAAAATTATTTGTCAAATGCCACATTTTATTAAAATAATGTATTGATATTATTGATATTACTGGTATTAATGTAATATTAATATCACATGGGATGCAATTCCAGTACGATTTCCTTGAAGGTTCTATGCTGGATGTGCTATTTTTAGAATAAGACAAGAAACTGTTGTCCTGACTGTGGAGATTGATGCTGGACTGTCTGCAAGCGCTGAGATGAGCTGCATCAAGGTGGTCAACTTCTGCAGTGATGAACTCCTTTCTGACCACCCAGTGCCTTGCAGTTTTATCAAGTGATTTTCATGGAGAATTCTTCCCCAGGCATCTCTACAATGTTTTTAAACAGTTTCTGAATTCTGTAATTAGAAAAAAGCTGCATTTCAGGCAACATTAAATCAAATAAGGGTGTGTATTCACCGTTATGGACAGAGCTTATAATTTTTATAGCATTTTTGCTGGTGGTGTGATTGATGATAGCTTGCCTAGTCCCAGGACAGAGTTGTTCAATGAAAACAACTGGAGACATTTGAAATCTGCGTTATAAAGCTGTTTTCTGGCTACATTTTAGAGATGCAGGTCTGGAGATGGGAGGATTTGTTGTGACAGGACTGATGACAGCAAAGTCAGCACGAGACTCATGGTGGAAGGCATGAAGTCTTACCTAGAAAGTAGTAACTCTCTCTCCATAATAATTACATGAGCTGTTAATTTTATTATTTTGTGTGGTGCCTTGGGACACATGCCATGAAAGATCCTGCTATTAAAGCATAGTTTAATTAATTGGATTATGGGACATCCAAAGCGCAAGAAACAATCTAATTAGATGCCCTTAGTTATGCATTTCCTTCTCCCTTCACTGTAAAGCCTGTTTCCAGCTCTGTTGTGCAGGTGCCTGTGCTGCCAAGCTTCACTCAAAGGACCTTGCTGGGTAATCCCAGCCACATGAAGCTGGCCCGACCTCCCTGTCCCACACCCACTCTTCTACCTGGCAGCCTAATTGCTCTCAACAAGTAGGTGCTAATGAGGTGGCCTGAATGGAGGTGTCTCCAGGGAGAGGGTTGTGTGAAGGTGGATTGTTCTTAATGGCAAATTCCCATTTTACTGCCTTTTTGTGACCTAGGAGCTGCAGCCTGGTGATTGGCAGACAGACAGCCTGATGTCTCACGTCAGGGGACCTCCTTCACTTTGGCTGTGCCGTGAACGATTGGCTGAGATTTGGATGCAATCACAACTGAAATTGCCTGGTTCTTCCTGTTCTCAGTTGCTGGAGAGCACTGTATGAAAGGCTCATGGGGAATAGTTTCATCTGATTGGTTTTGACAGTTTTCAAGGTATGATTTTCTTGTGCATAGGTACAAACAAGTCCTTTAGAAGGAAAGGGGGAGTTTTAGAAAGTATCCCAAAATTAAGAGGGGAAGGGGTAGTGAGTGACCTTAATTGTGATCATTTGACCATGCAAGCAAATAGCCACTTGTTCATATGCCCAAGTGAAAACATCCATTTCAGTAAATGTTCAGGAAAGCAAACAAGTGACCAGGGCAGAATCAAAGAGCTACTCAGCATTCAATCAGATAGCAGCAATTGTTTCTAGCTGTAATAATAACTTTTCCTAGAAGGCTTTTTGCTGGCCCTGCTTCATCCCAAAGATGCCCTTTTGTTTGATTTTGAAAAAGCCAGGAGAATTTATTGAACAGTTACCAAGCCAATTCAAGAGGAAATTTGTAGACATAGGTGGGTTTGTAGGTGTATATACCTGTCTTCTTCCATACTTATTTATGTATCTGTAACTGTTGTCTTCCATTTTACAGGTATTAAGCCAGATATTTTTGAGCGTCAATACTAGAAAGCACTGATGTGTTCTCGCTGTTCACATAATCACATAACAAGTGACAGGAGTTCTTAGGTCTTAGCATGAGCTTCAGCACTATTGTTAAACTTATCTCTTTTTATGTTTGTTTTTGTTTGTTTTTTTTTGACTAGGAAATCCTCCTATTGTCCAAAAGAAGACTATTTTCTTACAAGTAGTTTAAAATGTCACAAATGTTATTAAAAACTTCTCTGTTTCTTAGAGCTCTTATTTAGCCTCTTGAACCACCAGCCTTAATAGTGCTGACTTTTTACTGGGTTAGTATCTAAACTACAATAAAAAACACATTTTCAAGACATCTCTTCAGATGTGGCGTGCTACCAGGGCAGAATGAGGCGCAGGAACCTGAATGAACTCTCTATACCTTGTTTTGTTTGCTTTTGTAATAAATTGACTCTGAGGGAGTTGTTAGGTCACTGGCAGATTTCTGCCAGTCCCGTCCTTCTCCTTTGACTTGTTTAGTGTTTTGTGTGTGGTTTTTCTTGTTCAATAGTAAGCCATAAAAGAGAGAGCAGAATCCTAGACTGCAACAGGCAAAGGCTTTTCAGATCCTGCTGAAAAATGTCATACTTTAGTAATCTCTTAAAAATATCATCAGACAGGTGCTGCCTTGGAGGGGCACTTCAGTGGACTGACAGGGGGGTGGCAGATTGACACAGGCCTAAAAGGAGGCAGTGGCCCTTCTGGAGAAGCAGTTGGCAACCAGACAGGATGCCCTAAAGCTTCCTAAATGGATTAGATGCTTGTGTGTAGGTAACTGGATTGCATTCTTTAGTCACAGCAAGAATCATGAGATTGTAAGAACTGGGGCTACAAATCCTGATCTTAACCTATAAATATTAAATACAGACCCAGTCTTTGACAAAAGACAGTAAAACCATAGGACTGAATCCTAGTATTAATGATGAATATCTTTAACATAAAAGCTCTAGGCATTTTTTCCAATATAAGAAGAAATTGATTAGAATAAATACCAGGTAAATATAATTTCATAATACTTGCCATAGGAAAGCATCTTTGAAAGAGATCTCTTCAATATGCATTTAAGGATGGGGTGGGTGTAAGGATTTTACTAGAGTTCAGAAAGCAGCTGGGTAAACTCATGGAAGAAGAAGCTATCAAGCCATAAGGCTATACCAGGAAACACAAACAAGGCATTTTTGTTAGGAATCATTTACAGCATCACAGAACTGTGCACAGAAACACAACTTCATGCATCAGAACTCTTGGAGCTGTATATTCACTGACAAGGATTTGGGGTCTCTCCCAGGATGCCCATAATTATGTTTTTGGGCTGTTGTCCTAGGTTCAGCAGTAGCAGTCATTTTTCTCCTTCTTAGTAGCTGATGCACTGCTGGGCTTAAACCACAACAGCTGTCCTTCACAAAGCTTGGATCATAATGTACATGCAATGTTTAATGTTTCAGGTTTGCTTCTAAATTCAGGATTCCTCTGGAGAAAGAAAAAAAAATTGGGTCTTTGATTAACTTCCAGAAATGCAGAATTCTTACATCTCTCAAACACCTCCTCCATTACAGACAGCGTTATGAATGGAAGTGCTCTTCAAGTTCAATTTATCTCAATCTCAATTAGTTGAAGTTACATTAGGTTACAGTAATGGATTATCTACAGCTCCGGAATCAGAAAGTTATTGGCTGAGGCAGTCATTCTTCTTTTATGATGTCTTTTTTGGAAATAATTGCAAGAGGAAGAAACCAGAATACTTGTTCCTCTTCCATTACAACGTCATATAATCTTTTATATATGTATGTGAAGATACATGTATGTGTACGTGTGTGCATTGTATATATACACATACAGGTAGATTATATATGTAATGTTTTAAACATGATATATATTAGATTGCAGAATTACAAAAATTACACGACTACAAGGTTATAAAATGAGCCCTACTAAGTCCTTTCAGGTACTGCATTATAAGGCTTGGACAGGAGCGGATGTGTAAGATTCATGTGATGGTAGAAAGGGATGGTGCTTCTTTCTAGACAGATCATTAGTAGAAATGTGCAATAGCTGAAAAGTTGCTGAGCTGGCAAACTGTCTGCAAGCCTGATGCAAAGCCTTTTGGAGTCAGCTGAAGCTTGAGGTTGCACAGCTGTGTGAGGGGTACTTGCTGGTCTGAGACAAAAACTGTTCCAGGCCATTTTCTAGCATGAGCGCGAAGGAAGGCTTTTGTTCAGTTTGCAGCCTCATTTCCTCCTTTCTCAGTATTTATATCTTCTCTGAGACTGTGAGACAGTATCTTGGATTTACAGTACCTATGGCTGAGCTATAAAACACATGTCTGTGTGCTTGGAGTATTCGAGGCTTTTCTTTCCTGCCATGTGAAATAAAAGGCCCACTTAAACACAGAAAGCCAGGGCAGCAAATGGAACTAATGGGAAAGGTACATCAGTGTGACCTAACTCCACTGGTTTAACAAGGCTAAAAATGCATGACTCAATTACACATGAGTTAGCTAATGAGGAATGGGGAAGATGTTACAGTTTAAAACAAATGGCTACTAAATGAATTGGGTGCTGCCTTTCAAATCTATGCCATTCAACAAAAACCTGGCAAGACATTTTCTTCACAGGATATGAATCATCTGAAATAAAAAAAGCAAGACTAGGGCCACCTACATTCAGAGTTTGTACAGTATGACCTTAAGGCCCAACATCTACCAGAAGTTGAGTAGCAAAAGGCCAAGCTCCGAAGAATAAAAGGGCTTACATCAGTATTAAATAATTCTCTCTTAGAGATGCAAATTTCTAATTAGTTACTGTGGAAACTGTAGAGGCCTGGAAGTAAGCCCTGCACAATAAGAATGAGAGTTTACCTTTTTGATTTACTGCAGGGCTGCAGTAGTTGAGGGAGGGCTGAGAGGGGGAAATAAATTCATTGCTTTTAACATGACAACAGAATAAAGTGCAGCAGCAGAAGTGACTTTGTTTTGTGTGCTGCTGCTTCTGCGACAGATTCCCTAGGAGCTTTATGCAACATAGGCTCACTTAAAATGTCTTGCAGGGCATTGTAAAATGCTTTGTTTACAAACAAGTGACTTTCTTAACACCCTTACTTGTTGCATCTCTGACAAAGCCTTGGGAGGGTGTTTTTCAAAGCCAGCAGGAGCTGGGGGTGCCTTCTGTTGGTTAGATGACCAAACTGAGACACCCGACTTTCAAAGCTTAACATTTCTGAAAATGAGGGTGCCCTAACCTGACCTATGCTGAGCATCAAAATGTCTTGTTGGAAATGCTTTTAGGATGCTGAATACAGAAATAATTTGTTACAGTTCTTTGTCTCATTTTCTTTACTTCTGTTTTACCTTACTTGCAATTACTTGTGAGATGCATTATTTATTTTCAGATCCAGCCAAAGTGACCCACCTGCCTGATTCAGCCATCAGCACCGGATGTTTTGCCATCCGACCAAGGAGATGTCAGGATCAAGGAGACTGAAAGCACTAGTCTGCTTGGTAGATGGACCACAGCCAAAACAAAGGATTGGTGCATTGCTGCTTATTAACAGCTGCAGAAAGCTCATTTTGTGTGATTCAGCAATGGCAGGAATATTAGCTCAGCCAGGATAGGGGAAGCATCCTTCCTACTTGCGGTCACAGAATAACATCTCTGAATTCATGTAATTTGGACCATACTCATGTTAGCTCTCTTTCCATCTTGATTCACCCCAGAAATTTCTAAAGCAAGGAACTACTGATGCTAAAATAGGAAGCTGTCATTTAAATTTTAGATATTTTTCCGAAAATGCAGTGAAAAGATTATAGATAGCACAGAGAAGGCAAAACAGAAAGACGACAACTGCAATGCTTTGATTTTACTGTGGAAACCCAAGAAAAATTATAAATACTTTGAATCAATGTTCACTTTAATAAGTATGATTCTAGGTCAGCATCACTGCAGATTTTCAGTGTACATAAACCCAGCTGTTGCTGCTTCACACTCTGTCCTTACAAAGCCCATGCCAGAGGCTAGAGTTTGTTGAGCTCACTCCACTATAGTATCCTTACCCTTGTGGGTAGTGCAAGATGTTACCAACATATGCCTTTATTATTTTGAATAGGAACTGGGCTGGGCATCATCTTCCCCTCTCTCATTATCATCTAACAGCCATGTTTGATCCTGAATCAGTTTTTACCAGTGATTTAAGGTTTTCAAGCCCTTTCCTGAACTGTATAATTAGCCAAACATATTAGGGCGCAGGGGCACTCTTCTGCACCTTTAGCTTACCTATAATTGTAAAGAAAGTCTCTGAATAGTTCTTTTTAATGCTTCCTGCAGGTCACTCCTCCCAGCAGTTCTGTTATCACCCTCCCATCCTCTCCTGTGTTCAGTTGGATTCTCACTGCCCCTAGGAGCTGCGCCCAGAATTGTCTGTCAACCCCTTTGGATTGCTGCCAGGGAAGAAGCATTTTTATGGCACTTGTTTTCTTTGCTGCTTCTGTACAAAACAGTTTCTTTTCTACTCTGCTACTTCCTTACATAGGGGTTTGTGTTTTCTCTCTAGCAAAACACTGAGTTGCACAGCCTTTTTCAGAGTTAACTAAACAGTCTGAGTCCCTCCAAAAACGTGGCTTTGAGAATTTTTTAGTTGATAGAAAGGATGTGACAAGTCTGCAAAGAAGCACTTTTCTGCGCACTTTAGACACCTTCAGAGCTTTGAAAAGCTGGCTCCAGCTGAAGTGTGCTGACAATTTGTGCAGCAATATGCCCAGGGTATGATCCCATCAAACCTCATCACAGATGATGAGCCATAAAGCTCTTATCTTCATATGGACATTCCTGATTACTTTCTCCAGGCTTCTGCCCTTTACATAAGAAACACATGGCTCAGATAGATTGTATTATGCACAGTAATCAAGCACCTTTTTTTCTTCTTCCTTCCTTAACTGAAAATAAAATAGCATTCATAGCTAAACAGTATGGTTAGTACACAGTAGCCTCCAGGGCTTCTAAGAAATCTTGTTATTCACTTCTTTTCATATTTCATATAAGGATTAATATATTCAGTATTTCAAATACATTTGCATTCCAAATGGCACAGAAACTATAAAGCTCTCAACATCACTTCTACCCTAGAAATTATTTGCAAAGAATTAGTCTAAAATAGTCCATCAAAATATTTTTCATCCCATTCTGCTGATTCAGCTGCATTGGCATGTTTTCAGAGTTTGTTTAGAGTTCAGCATTCAAATTCAGCAAATTGCTGATGTTATGGAAGTCTCTGATTAGTTAATATTCCTCTTCCTCCAAAGCCAGAGTTCCCAAAGTGCTCAGATCCACAGCAGCTCATTTGGATGACTGGCTGGGAGCCAGAAAGCCTTGCTATCTTTAGCTTTCATCTTCTTTCTCAGTCCAGAATGTCAAGATTCATGGTACCAGGGTGTCCGTCAGATTACCTAGGAGCAAGGATTTGATTCCCTTTTGTTTCCTGTTGGAACAAAACCTAGATGTGAAACTCCCCATGAAATGAGGTTACTTTTCTCTGACAGGTTCTGCTCCAAAAAACCTGACAATATGGTTTTCCAAGGCTTATATGAACTTTGGGAAATAAGTCTTTCAATTCTTCCTAGACTGATGTGAGAAATAGTTTATTGAATCATTTCTACTGAGAAATTAACGGGAAGCAGAAGCAAGAAGCAAGGAACAGATATAACTAAAACTCCAGGGTCATGGCCTGACAAATTAAAATTAAGTCTGCTTTCTAAAAATGACCTGGAGAAGTTTTATTTGAAAACCAGTCTTAAAGCGTTCCTGTCCCTGCGTACTTGGGGAGGTGGGGGTGGTGTGGCTACAAGAAGAGAGGATCATTCCTCCCACAACGCTAATAGCTTTACTACAGCTGTAGAGAGTGATTAAGAATAAAACAACATTTCAATCCGTTTTTCTAAGAAGCCTTCACTTAAAGAACAGAAAAAATTAAACCAAGACAGTAAAACTCTGAGGAAACAAAGGAGGGGAACTGCCAGCCTGTGAAGTCCTAATGCTCATTATATCTGGTGCATGTTTAGCTTGTAAGGAGGGCTTGGGGAGGAAAGTAATTTAAGCAAACCAACCTGGGCTGTCTTTTCATTCTTTGTCATGCACTGCTGTTGTTACCTTTAGAAATCCAGCAGCGGGGCTGGTTGTGTCCTGTTTTAGTGCCCTTCGTAAAGCATTCCTTTTTCAGCAGCTCCGATGGCCCCATTGGAGTGGCCATGACAATGGATGTTCATTTTACCGCTATAAAAGGGTTTAATGATTAAAAGGCCGCACCATTGCACTCAGCCACAAAACTCATTCTTCCACTTCTGTGGAGCCCTTTGATTCAAAATGTTCTTTTGACAGGATCAAGAGTGGTTTTCATTCTGTCGGGCAGCAGAAACATCTGCATTTTTTATCCTCTGCCTCCTCCTCAGTGCACATAGTTAATGTGTAATTAATGAAACATCCCTTCTCAGAGTGGCACACAATCAGTGTAGGTCTCCCACCAACCTCGCTCCAGCTCTAGTAAAGCAGGTTTGCTTTTATATCCTTGTACTCTCATTCAGCAGTAGTAATAAACCCAGTTCCAGGCTTATCTAGCCAGCTTCCATCTTAATCTTTCACCCTCCAGCCCCCACAACCCGCCCCCACCCCACCACCACCACCTCACCTCGAAAC